>JARQTI010000682.1:48683-191807 GCA_030142655.1 Trachelus tabidus
CTCTCTCTCTCTCTCTCTCTCTCTCTCTCTCTCTCTCTCTCTCTCTCTCTCTCTCTCTCTCTCTCTCTCTCTGCATCTCACTCCGTAGATCTTTATATCCTTCTCCCTCTCTCCCAGTTACTCCTGTGCCAAAATACTCCAAGCCGCAACAATCTCCGTGCGGACGAATGTTTTAAGCAGAAGACATGAGAGAGCAAAGGGAGCCTCGATTTAATAACCCGGAGACCGTAGTGAGCTCGAGATAAATTGGCTTTGAAGAAAGCGATTAATTAGGAGGCGTTTCTCGTTCCTCGATAAAACAATTCTTTCTCCTTCATTGACAATCGGTTGTTCGTAGCTTCGGGCTAAGCGCGTTAGAGTGACCAACGTTCCAGATCAAATACCATGTATACCTTCGGGCGACACTAAATTAAATGCGAGCCACTCCATTACGTAGGTATACTTGATTGATCCTCTTCGATTTTCTTCTTCTTCCATATTCATCTGTTACATATATATATATAGTCTTATTGGGTCAATCGAGACATGGAGTCATCTCATCGCGAAGAACATATTTTCTCGCCTACCCTTTGACGCAGAGAGAGATTCTCACCTCACGCTATGCAGGGACGTATCTATTTCATAGGTGGCGCTCAAGAAAATCAGATATAAAAAGAAGGGGCGAAACAAATTTTATATTTTCTTCTTTCTCTCTCAATCCGTCTGATTCGTTAATCGCGATCGATACACCCGGTACTGTTTAATCGATTGGCGATTAGCTCTCTCTCTCCTCCTTAAGGATATCACACATTATCTCAATTGGCCAAGTAAAAAGGCAAGCGTGACCAGGACCGTCCTCGACGTAGGTGATCCTGCTGCTGTGCTTCCGTGCTGCATCGCTGCTGGATGTTCACCTGAAACAGGAAAATTCATAATGGTTTGACAATTTTTATTTTTCTATGATAAATCCTAATAGTACTTTGATACTAATATTATCCTATGTTAATTTCTTTTTATCGTTAAGTAATAATTTTTTCTAAAATTCAGTAGCTCGTTTTTGATTCTGATGCCTTTCAGGCAGACATCTGGCGCTGATCGAATTCCGTCAATCGTACGTACAGAGTGCGAGTCTGATTCTATTTATTAGAGCGGCGAAACGCGTTTACTCTTTATTCGATAGACAATGTAATTGCTTGCTGAAATTTTTCGTTGATCTTTTTTTTTTCGTTCAAATAATCGTTTTTCTTCTCTTCCTCGGTTCATACCACAAGTTCTACTTCGATTCGAAGTTTCGATCGCAGGAACAATGAGCGCTGTGTTGCTGGCGGCGAACGAGGAGGAAGAAAGTTTCCTTTATATATTACGAAACTAAGCTGTAGCTATGTATTTGGTTATGTACGGAAACGAGTAGACTAGACTTTCGTGAATGCCTATAAGTTTGAAAAACATTATAGACTTCCTGTTTCAAGTCTGCCTTTCATTTCTTGGAGACCGTAAAAAGCAAAGTACTCGCGAACTTGTATGGAGTATACCATTATTTTCGTGAGGGGGATGCATGTAAAGAAATAGTAATGAATGAAAAAACTTTTTCCTCGCATTTCCGATCCTCAATCCTGCTTAATATTTTTCGATGAAATTTCAGTTTTTTTTTACAATCACGATATTCAGTTCTTACTGCCTTTTGAGTAAGCTGAAAAAAAATTTATAATTCTTTACTATACCTATATAAAGGTTCGCGTCCAAAGAAACTGTCTACGGTCCAGCGTATGCAATCGAAAATATCATCCTTCATAGGGAAAGTATCGGGTGTCCTTGGAAATTGCGATAATGAAGTAAACTATAGTAGGGACATTTGTTCGAGCATTTGGATAATCGATAATTTGTATCACTGAGTCGGGTACGGATCTAATTGTAACCAGCAGTCCATTTTGCTTAGGATGACCGAGCACTGCAGGAATTAGGTGAATACACGGTGCAAGATATAGTTATACACTAGCCCGTATATTTTCAGGATGCAATTAAAATTTTTACGAGGTTCAGGCAAAATTTTGTTTTTCGTATCAACGTGCTGTAGCAAGGTATCTCTCTGGATGTAATTAAGTCAGCGTTTGCCACTAACGGGTGGCAAAGGTTTGCTATGAAAAAAAAAAAGATAATCCCTTTCAAAATTCCCGCCTTTATTACGCGTATCTCTAACGTGCAGGTACGGCGCTACGATTAGCGCGAGTAACTAGCTGAGAACTAGCGGGAGTATTTTCGCGATTCACGTAATTTCACGTGCGACGTTAAAGAGCGGGTAGGAATTGTTGGCATAATTGGTCGAGGAGATCACGAACCGAGTTTCTGTAATATGATCGGGGCAACTTAACCCCCAAGTATGCTGAGCGGTGCACAAGTTCTTGGGATTCTACGTGCCCAGGTTGCGCCTTGTCTACTTGCCCCTGATTTGATTTCGATATCCCCTGGCTTCTCATTTATTGCTCGAATTTATTGGCGAGAGCGTCCCTTGAAATCTCCCTGCGGGCAGCCGCTTCCCGTAGTAGCTGGATCCTTACAGGGTGTATGTACGGTTATACATAGAGAGGATACCAGGAGCCTACCTATGTGCTTACATACGGGAAAGCAGCAGCAGACCGACGGTAGTGATAGTTTTACACTAGTGCCAAAGAGAAAAGTAGATACAAAAAAGTATACAAGCGACGAAAGAAATTTTGTCGGATGCTGCGTGACAATTTTTTTTTTAACCAAGCGATCCGTGAATTTTCCAAAGTACGTGAAATTCCTCGATATCGAGTGCAAGGGGTGGGCGAGTTTTGACACCGCTGAATTCTCATGATTTATATTAATTTAAAGATATATTTATATTCCGTACGAGATGTAATATTCAAAATTCAAATTTCCCGCCCTTGCGAATCGTGGTTATCTGTGCGCGAGGCGGTAATACTACTTGAATTCCGATTCATAATCCCTATTTAAATAATTCTATTAACGCTCTCAAGATATCCCTCCTTCCTTTCCGAGACTTCCGTTTCGGTTCCTCTTCAGGATAACGATGACTCCCACTCGCACTGGATTTACCCTTAACGCTCTGACGAGCATTGCAGTTCTTAAGGAAAAATCTAATCCGTGACAAGAGGGGAGGATCAGCATTCGTTTCCCCGCTTTTTCGAAGTACTCCCCCCCCTGACACTTCATCCTTTTATTCATGGCGACTGAAAGTGGAGTTATTCGATACGTACACCCTATGTAGTTCCTGCATCTTGCCAAGTGGAATTACGTAACGGCGCTCCGCGAGCACGAAACACGCGCGAGGCTCAATGAAGGACAGCTCTCGAAGAATCGATCGATTTATTGGCACTGAAATTGGCGTATTGGATCTCGCCAGATATAGGTTAGATACGCGGTAACTCCTCAGGGCGAAACTTTGGATTTATGCCCGCCCTCGAATCGACTGCAAGTCCCTGCTGCTATCGGAATCGCACTACGTCCAAGAGGGCGTCTAGCTTTATCGCTCATCTGCGATTTAGCTGCACTGCACCAGATTGCGCTCTGTGAACCAGGCTTAAACGAAATTAACAGTATTAGAAGGATCGAAGTGAAATCTTCGACATACCATACCTCGTACGAGCTATTTTAATCGCTATTGACGTAACACGTATACATACTCCAATGCACACGTTTCATTCAAGTGACAAGAGCACATGCTCTCGTACACCATTTATCTTACGTGTCTATATATAGCACACTGCTCGAACCGTATCTTCCCCGTATGAGCGTTATCAGTGGATTTTCGAAATTCGAGCGAAAACGTTGTCGGACAGATTGATAGTGCGCGTCGATCATGCCGATAATGCAGTGCTCGACAATAACCACTATTAGTCTGGACTGGAGCCGGCGGTCGAAGATACGCGCAAGCAATGCGAGAAACGCGTAGCCTTTCGAGGAGGCATCGGACACTCGACTATCAGCCATAAACTGGGATTAATTTCTGAAGCGAGCTACCAAACCCGGAAATAGCACTGTTGCCACGTCGAACGAAGAAAAGTCCAAACTTTCGGTCTGACCCACAAATTTTTATTCCCAAGATTCACGAAGAAAAATTTTACTCAAAAACTTCCACGGCTCTTGCTACATATGCAAGTCCGAGTGCATATGCAAGTAAAATGCATAAGATCGCGATAACAAGTGCATTCGCATCGTTGCACCCGTTTACCACAAGTGCCAATGGAACTTTGACTGCGTATATACTCCGACATACTCGTTCGTCGTAACTCTCTTCTTAAGATTTCCAATCGATAAATTATCATCCAGAACATTGAAAAATATACGATCGCTCTTGTTATTTCTGAAAGCTACTTCTGGGGCTCGACCGTGTAATCGCATATTCTATTTGTTTTTATCCCACCACCCCCTTGTCTACCGATTACCACAGTCCCCCCTCTACCCCCTCTCACCCTCTGTCTTCATCGTATTCAGGGTATCCATTTCTACGTGAATCCACAATGGACGTATTTCTTTTCCTTTCGTTTCCCTTATAGGACGGTATGAAAAAAAACAGGGTGGAATATATGGATTTATTATGCCGTCGATAGCTCGGAATATTTTTATCGACAATGAACGTCCCTGATAACGGTGTCAATATGCAAAGGACTTTGGCATAGACATTTTATTTAATTTATCTGTAATAATAGTATATGGTATTGCCACCTTTGGCACTTCCTCTATGCTGTCCGGTTTATTGAGTCTATAATCAATTTGGTGGTGATAATATTGGTACACGTGGGACGTTCGAGTGTTCGAGGGGAAAAAGAAAAGGAAAAAAAATTTCGCCTATATATGCCAAACGCGCGATCATTATGTATAACCATTATGTCGAAGTGTTATTCTCGGAGCGTTGTGGCTCGTCAACTGGCAGCGCAAACGACGGCAAACAAATTGTTTCGGATTTGTAGTAGAGAACATGACTATTGCATACTCCTGTGTAAATATATGTCCAATCATACTGCTTATTCTAACGCTTCCCGTAGGACAGGAGAGAAATGTGTTGTACACGTTCGACAAATATTTGCCGAAAGTGTGTCGGCCGTGTACGAATGTTGAACTACACCGCATTTCGCGCAAACAAGAGAAACGTTCGGGCTCTGACTGTTATAATATTTTATTCTCTACTGCGAGCCCCGTGCTACCGTTCATTTTCAATGGTGTGTACGTAAGAGATGTTGTTTGAGGAAATGTTAAAAATCTTTTTTTTAATTCAATTATCAGGCACGAGGGACACGTATACGTTACAGATGAAAAAGCGGGTAAAACAGGATTGGAGGGTGGAGCTCATTTTTTTTTTCGCAAAATTTTCCAATGATCTTTGATAAATTTTTTTTTCTTTGGGAAATTTATATTTTTATTCTCTGATTCGTATGATTTATTTTTTTAATTAATTATTCAGATTATATGCTCACGTGTAATAGGGTCGAGTAACAAAACAGTTCTGTCGTCTCTCATTAGGAATGGATTATCGATCCTGACCTATTCCGCGGATTTGGATTGGCCTGTGGTTTGAGGTCAAGCGTTCGGCTGATTGCCTCGTTAGAGAGGTGATTGCACTTAACTTGAGAATTGACAATGTGCTTTTTTCGAGGGCTCTCGCGCATGCGCGTGAGACTCGCGAGCCGCGACGCCATGATATCGAAAGAGCGTGGATCGGATCGATAAGATCGAGATTGAAAATCGAGACGGTGCCATTGAAAAGTTTTTTTTCTCGCGCTAGTATGCAAGGGCGATTCCCCTGCTTTCTCTTTCCGGTCAAAAACCCCTCGACTCTCCGAAATCGATAAGCAAATCCAATTCGCTCGTGGTTTCTCGGCCTGATAAAAAAGCAGGAAGCACAATAAAAAAGTTCCAGATAACTGCGTTCGGATTACCTTTCCCACGAGCTTTTTCGCGTTACGTTTCAGGGAATTTTACCTTTTCCTGCCTTTTTTTCCTCCTTTCTCCTTCCGACACTCGTTATCCGAAAGACAACTCCGTTCCCGTGCCCAACCTTAAACGCATCCGTTTTTTAAGCTCTCTCTCCCCCAAAAGCGCCTTTTACATTTACCTAAACAGTCAAGAAAAACCCGTATCGAAAACATCCTGAATCATTGCTCCGTTATACATATCCATGCTTCACCTAGCACATACAATATATCGCTTTCTTTTTTTGAAAAACAATTAAAAAATAAATGCCCAATTTCGATCTACGTCAATGCGGCCCGATCGCTAAATGTCAGCAGGTGCGATAGAAGCGCGGTTCGAAATTGATAGGAGGAAATTGGACACTCTGCGGGCGTTGGTTAAAGAGGGAGTAACTTTCCCCAAGCTGTACCAGGGCTGATACAGCACTGTGATATATACATATATACACGTGGTACAGTGTATACGATCAGAGCCGAGTGTCGGGGGGTCCGCATGGCTGAGTAGTATGAAATGGTAGGTGACGATGGGGATGCTACCTGCGATAGTGCAGGGTGGTGTAACGTTCCGAGATTAAGGCAGAGCGAAGCATTTGAGGCGGTTGGCAGGCAGGCAGGCAGACAGTGAAGCAGGTCGACAGGGACGGTGTGTAGGGAGAGCAGCGCAAGGGTGGCTGTTAGTAGGCAGGTGGGGTAGAGGTAGGTATAAGGGAGGCAGTGAAACAAGTCAGGCACAAGCCAGCCAAGTAGTTCAGCTACGTCTCAGTGAGTCCCATGAGTAGGTCTTGTGATCGCTGCTAATCTGGTTAACCCTCCCGCAACCAGCCCCTACACCCGTTTCAATTGGTATCTTTGTCTAGCCTTCGAAATGTCTCTCTCTATAGAGAGAGAGAGAGAGAGAGAGAGTATACGTGTACACACTATACCATAATACAGTATAGCACATACCAACGTAGTATCTCCGGTTCGTCCCATCTTACGCTGTAGCAAGGACTGCCTGACTCTCCTGGTATCAACACTATGCTACGTAGTGGAGGCCATCGCTTATCACTTTTTATAATATCTCGGAAGGAGCCGCGAATTTATGGGGATGGTCCTCGACCCACCCTTGGTTCTCAAAACCCAGGAACATAATCCAGGACCCGAAAAGCGTATCTTTCGGGCGTCTGACTTGCGCCTGGAACGTTCCGAATTACTTGGAAATAAATTCAAGGAGCGAGATGGCTGACGTTCCTCCACACGCCATTACGCAAGGTTCTTTGGCGTTTGGAGTTATTTTTGTTTTTCTTCCTTTCCCAGAATCCACTTCCTTCCTATTTCCTCTTCCTGCGTCTTTGCTCTCTCCGGTACTTTCGACTTTCAAACTTTTACGTATAGCCTCTCCTCGTTACTAATAGCCTGCGAAATTCTTCGGATACGTCCTTTGACTGCTAAGTCAATATACCCGGGGGGAGAAAAAAATAGGATTTACACTTTGTTAAAGAAATTACGTAAAGATCCGGATATCACTTATTTTCTTATATCAGAGAATCTTAGGGGTCTTATGTATAATCCGCGTGTCAAGTGTCCCTAACGACATTTTTACCTTTCAACTTATACTTTATTGAACTTTTAAGAAGCAACAACTTGCCTCTCGATTTGCTATACCCAGTCTGATAAGGAGATAGATGTGGCAGATTTTATTTCAAAATAATAGATTAACGCCGTTGGAAAATCAATTATTTGCTCTTGTAAAGAGGACAATTAATTTATCCTTGATTTACTTATTTTCACCGATTCTTTGGTGTAACTTAGTAAAAACAGCTCTTTTATCTTATCGGATACAAATTTTTTAGTCAGTATCCTATGCTCTGTCGTGTGTATCCTGCCGTGTACTTCGTGGAAAAGAAAGTTAAAAGTGATTTTATAAAATAATTAAAAACTCGATTATTCATATTAAAAGTGACTCTCGCTTTTTGCTCGACAGAGCTCAAATAATTGCGCACGTTCGGGACTTTCATATACACGGCTCTGGTCTCTCGGTTCGCGGTTACTTGAATTTTACGACGGGTAAACAATCATTAAGCTGTTTCAAGTCAGGAGTAGCCATGATATTCCAAGCTCAGCTCAAATATGCATATAAATGCTTACCCACGAACGGGACCAAATATAAATCATATAGTTTCCTAAGTAAACGTCCACTGAATACGTGGATGCATTTTCTGTAAGCTGAAAAGCATAAATTAATTTCAGTCTATACACAGGAAAATCTATACACGACGCCTGCGTATTTGGATACGACTATCCGCAGTCGATTCGCTTATTGTATAAGCTGTTGATAAATGAATCGATGCTGTAGCGATATCAACGTAAAAAAAAAAAATCTTAACTGCACGAAAGAGACGAGTGGCGGGATAATCGGATTTACAAAAGATTTTCGTTAATTAATACCACTCGTTTAATGGAAGTCCAGTCGTTATCGTGACTTATAGTATTTATCTCGCCAATATTTACGTACGTGCTTTAATTTATTGCCCAATACGTTCTGCAGCTCGTGAAAGAGTGGTCAGCAATATTTAATGGAAAAAAAACGATAAATTTGTAGAAAAAAAATAATAATAATTTTATCGACATCCTTGTACACACGAAAATATTATGAGACTGTATTTACATTTTTCATATTTACTTAGGCCTAATACCGTACTATACATTATACTACACTGTATATGCATAAGTATCCTACCGTTTGCAAGCTAATGTACCTACTCGCACATGCTAAGAGGGTTTAATGTACTTGTGGGATAATTTATACGAGTTTCGCAATATATATATATATATACATATAGTTATGCTAAAATTTACTTGCATTAGATTTTCTCGGTGCAGCATCGAAACTGGCTCTTTACAGTTAGCTGAAAATCTCAACGAGCTTTTGGGAACTGATCGAGTACTCGTTGCTCTCGTTTGTTTCTCTTTCTCTTTTTGTGTATATCAAAACTCAGCGCTCTGGCGCTTATGGAAATACACCTTTATGTGGCGTCCCTTTCACACATTCGTTATACACTTTTGCTATCGCCATACGTTTCCTCGAACCTCCGACTCGTTTATGGACGTAAACCCGTCTTATCGATTTAAAGTATATCGCTGTTGATTACTCTTTTTTTTCTCTCTCTCTCTTTCCTTCACACTAAAAAGGAATTTCATGTTAAAGGGATATATGACTGACGTCACTACGGATGACTCCGCAGTACCTATAGACTGTTACAGAGAGCGCATACGAATGTCGTCATTTGGACGAGATACGATATTATGATAAGCATTATCTTGAAATACTAAATTTTCATGTACGAAATAAACTGAATTTTACGAAGCCACAGTGAATCGCGCTGCTTTCATGGGAACAAACCTTTATACTATTTACATTAAACTTATCGTGCGAGTGGAATATAAATTGGATATTTTTTTCAACATTGTTCCAGGATTCGTTTAGGTTCGTTAGAAAGAAAATGTTTTTCTATGAAAATAAACAAAATCGTCATATTCAGCTTTACTCGATATTTTCGAATTGTATCACTATCCACTTTGGTTTAAAAACACTGAAAATAAATATTTCGGTGCCAGACGGCTATGATAAATTGAATCCATGTTTCTGATGAAAAAGTCAGATTTACGTATTGACACCGCACGAAATCAGAGCAGCTATCAGTTCTCATGACTTATGAAAAACGATGTCTGCGTTGGTTAGTTAATTAAAATATATGTGACGATTTTTTATAATTAACCAATCCCACCCCTTTCTTTTCCCTTAATCGTTATGTTTTACGTTGTTTATGATCAACATTAAAAATTCATTGTTACCAATAACGCCTTGACACTTTGTTGTACACTCTGAACAATACACGTATCAATGTCACGTGCGCTTTGAAACATATTATACCTTTGTTAAACGTGACTCTTCGTCTGGCACATGTCAAAAAGAGATCATATTACAAATTCATTAAGTATCCACGAAAATACGTATAATCATCTGAAACATAAACAGATGCCAGTCCTGAATCGACCCTAATTAGGCTTTAGGTACCATAAGGATCGTATGGATAAGCCAACTTTGGTTGTTGTTTGATCCGACTATATCAATTAGTAGGCTTTATAGGAGAGTAAACAAAACACATTAATCACACGAAATATTACATATAATCGAATAAATAGAGATAAATTTGCATGTAAATTAAATAAGAAAATCAAGTTAGAATTACAATCGCCAGATGGGGACTTGAGCAGTGCTGTCTTTTCCCTAGCACCGTGAAAGCTTGAAAGTCAATGAAAACGGTGGAAAGGACGAAAAGAATAAAATTTTCAGATATAAAATTAATAGCGTAAATATTCCCAGATCCAATCGGTCTGTTGGGTAAACGTTTATCGCGTCACTTTGCAATGCATCTTACTTCAACCTACTTTTCAATAGATCAATAAGTATATCGATGCGCTGCTTTATCGGTACAGGATCAAACAAAAATTAGCATCTCCTTCGTACTCGGCAGAGATTATTGGAATTTAAGAATGGCTTTAAGATTAGAGATTTTATAAATCTGAAAACCGTCTCAAAGGCTCGTTAGTGTTATCGAAAAAAACTTTTTTAAGGTTACCAATGGACCTGAGACTGTACCCGGTGAAGCTGTGATCTCGTAATCTGATTCCGTCTAAGGATTGCAGAGTTCTTCTATACCGACAAGAGGAGTGATCAACGTGCACGGTATCAACCAATCTGTAATTCATAACTCAGCCTTTCAGTCTTCCAAGATGTCCAATGACTCTTCCATAAAATTCATCCGAATTCCATTAAGAGATCGATCAGATACAGCGATCCTATCTTTAGTCGCTTTATACTCTCCGGATTGCATGCATCATGCATAAAGTCCAGGAAAGCGCGTGCGAGAGCGAGGAGACGAAAGTTTTGCCAGAACTGAAAAGTATTAATTGTACGACGAAGCCAGGAGAGAGATTAATAAATTAAAAATCTATTAATCGATCATCCTAATTGCATAGTCTGATCTGTTCACGAAATAATGGCTGCTCGTGGTATAAAGTTAGATTTACCCAAAATCTATATTAAATATAAATTATACTTCCTGAAAAAAATTCTAAAACAAAACTCCGGAAATTATCATTGATAATTTTCTCGACACAGAAATTAATAATTATTTAACGAAGCTCAGAAAGCTTTCCGTACCGGCAAGATAACAAAGATACCTTGCTTAAGTTTGCGAAATGATAAATGTCTTAATAATTAAAAAAATATATAACTTGTCCAAGGGTACAGATAACTAGAGTGGCTCTCTGAATTTTCGCAAACAATATTCTTATCAACGAAATGGACTGCTCGCGCGTGAGCCGAATTAATTCGCATGTGAATATTGAGTAGGATCTTGGTACAAATCTGAGAAGTATCGTATAAGTGAAACAAGTTCCAAGTAAAATAATTTAGTAGTAATCGTCTCACCCGGTAGTATCGGCCCGTCACGCTATTCATAATCAATTCGCAAAAGATGGTTCGTTTGCATTCATTGGTTATGATAAAAAAAAGAGGTAGCTTCAATCGCGAAATTCAAGTGTCCGGTCATTGTTCAAACGTTAACTACTTCGCTTCGGTCTGGAAAAGGCTGATTCTCCTATCAGAAGCATTAGCCCCGTTTCGATAAAAAAAAAAGATTGGATCGCGATATAACGACGTAAAGAGAGAGAAACTTTAACAACCGTTATACAAAGAGACTGAAATATTTAGTATTAATGAAAATCAATTTGCCTCGTCCAATATATATTTATAAGTTGGAACCTTTGTGTGCAGCGAACGTCGAAGAAGAAAAAAGAAAAAGTGAAATCCAATGAAAACGATTGTGAGTAAACTCGCGGATTTTACCAAGTGTCGTTCGATCCGCTGCTGCACACCGGCAAGGAAAAACGGAAGTGAACCCGTGTTATTTACAGTTTTCAATTTGCGAGCGGCACTTACCCGATTCGAAAGTACACCGTTGCAAGGGAAAAGGCGTTAGATAGCAGATGTTCGTGCGTCGTACGCTTACGTATGTTTCCTACAAAAGCACGGCGAAACGAAGTTCCTTCCCGACGCAAAAGGGTCGGAAAACTAAAAAAAAAAAAGAATTCAATCACGTTTGATTGATCTCTGTGTAACGAAGAAACATATTGGCTGACGTAAACGCCCAGAGTATTTTTCCTTGCAACGTCATCCAGCGATTCTGGCAGGAACGGCTGCAGTAGTAATTCCGACGGTATGGTCAGCCGTAACCAGCGACGCTGTCGCCGCCAACGGGAAATTATAGAGACTGCATCAAAGCCTTCGTTTAATTCGTCCTATTCAACAGATTTCACCAGCCGTGAACCCATTTTGATGAGGGTTTCTGTGTGTTACACTTTTCTCTGGGGCCCCCTCCCCCTCCCCCTCTCTCCGCCACCCATGCTGCTATTTTGCTTGGCGGACTGGAACACAAGCTTCTGGAAAGCCCAGCGGTACCCTGCGCTGCCCCTTTGCCGTTACGTAACGTTACGCTCCTGTATTCGTATATTGGAACCTCCGCGAAACGATTTATTATGGCCACATGCGAAAACGATTCTTCTGGTCTCTTTTGACTGACGATACTCTCTTAGGACCACCGCGAGAATTTGACTTTAATTTTCAAATGAAAAAGACGAAAATTCTTACGCGAATTCGACGGTCGCTCGGGCTGTTTCTGCTGTAACTGTATTTTAAAGACACATTTGGATGAATTATATGCTAGGACATCTGTAGGAAAAATATGTTTCGTCGAACGTGAACTTTATTGCACGAAGTCGTCCGTCGATTTTACCTAACAAAGATATAACGGGGAACGAAAGAATTTTGGAATGAAAAATTCGTACGCTAATTTAATCAAAGATACGTGCAGATAATTATTCGATCAATGACTCGTGTATGGTTCTCGTGTGAGCCCTGCTTTACGTTTAGATTTTTATACGCATCCCTGACGCGGTACGCACGAATTCGCCGGAATATTCGGCTTCTCGAATACGCGTTCATTGTGAACGAGGCATTAATTCGGGCCTGCTGACCAAAAAGGTCAGGCTATCCGTTTCTCGAACAATGGCCAAAAATCGTCGTAGCTTATTCGAACAAGCCAGCGAGCTTACCGGGCAGTTGCTGCAGTGTCATAAATGCCATTGTCGCTTTGCCTAATTACCCTAACTCGTTTAGCCGTTACACGCGTTCGTTTACTTGCGCTTGGAAAATCAGCAATGGCTATACGAACGTTTCTCTGTCCAAGTAGCCAATTATTTTTCAATGAATTATACGACTTGTTTCATCGCGAATTCCCAGCCAGTAGCGTATACGAATACAAAGCGACGTTCTGGATTAAAAAAAAATTATATGAAAACGACAGCACAAGGCAAAATATCAAATTGTTTTCGCAAGATTAAAGAACGTCGACGTTATCGAATAAATTGTTTAATTTTGGACATTAACGAGAAATATTGACTTCAGAAAATATTGGCTGCACTGATACCTTTGAAATTGAAAAGCTGTTCCCTTTGTACCCATCAGCTTGCCCATTCTAGGCACAAAGTCTTTTCTGCTAACAATGTTTATTGGAGATTATATAACGTTTGATATTCTGACCTATATATGTGTATGCATGTGTATATATATACACACACAAATATATATAGTTATTGCCCTGCGGATATATACGTTAATCGATAGTACGTATAATATGCCAGCTGCGCTTCATTGTTAAGTGTTACATATAATGGTGATATAATAATATTGAACACACTATATATTTTATGATGCAGGTATAAATATATATGTAATATATATACGAATACTGTACGATACGCCAGACACAATTTTAGTAATCTTAAAGCACTAACGTATCGTTCAATCGAATACACTTATTCCAGCTTTTTCGTGTATTCGACGCTATAATTTATAAAAGTGAATTAAAAATAATATCAATCCATTAATAAGTACTGTGCATTAATTTTCATTTATGCAATGCACACGAATTGATAAAATATTTAATAATTGCATATTTTATAAATGTACTCGCAAATACGACACAATTCGTTGCGAATCTCAAAACGTACCGTTGGAATATATGAAATTCTATATTTATAATTTAATTAAAATTTCCAAACGCTTGTCCATATAATTCATTCGATACGGTTGCTTTGAACTTCCATCGATTAGCTATTGATTGGATCACTATTGAAAAAAAAGGTCTTGATTAACTCACCGTTGATAACGTGAACGTTGACGCTAGCTCTTTCGGCCATCGTTGGGACACAACTGTAATTTCCCGAATCAGTTGGTTTCGCGTGGGTAATCCTCAATCTGCGAAAAGAAAAATTACAATAATACTTTCGACAATGATAAAATTCAACGAGCACCCATACAAATTTTCATTCACTGTACTACATGCGGGTATACCTATATACTCGACATCAGCTCAATATGCCTCGATGACAAATATATTTTATATCGATCTGTGACGTGTTCACGTGACTCCCTCAAAGAGTCCGCCCTTGACATTTTCGATATGTATTATCAATATGTTCCTTATTAAAATAATTTCTAAAGTGTACAACCAACTATCAACTGACCTCGACGTAAGGGCGTCGCTCCATTCCGTCTCGACGGTGACTCGCGGTTGTGAATCAGCATCGTTTTCCGTATGAGGAGACGTAATGACTGGCTGACCACCACGGTACCACGCTACTGTACCCAAGTCGTGGGGCCCTTGTGACATTAGGCACGTCAGTGTCAGTAGGCTGCCAGTTTTAACGTAAATGTCGGCGGGACCGATAATTCTAGCTCGTGCCTCTGAAAAAGAAACGAAGATATATGATTCCAACGTGGGAAGTTTTTGGTCTTAAATGGTGGGAAAAGTTTTTTTTTATGAAGTACACAATAATTTATATTAATTTTCATAAGAGGCTATGAAAACGCGTATTGCTTAAAGTTGCATAATTGAAACACGATGCCAATAAGTATCGCTCCGGCATTCATATTCAACGTAAAATTATTTCGGGTCAGACGTGGAGGAAAATGTACAGGGCAGACAGTAGATACGCGATGAGATAGTCAGACACGTATAAGATAAACTTTCTTTGTATCAAAATGTTTCATAACGAAGATCGTGCCTCGCATGAAATTTTACTCGTGAACTGATGATATATCGGTGTTATCACGTACTTTAGTAATCCTAAACTGTTTTACCCGCCCATCTTATATAGAGCTTTTACGTTTAGCTTCGCGCAACGATTCGGAGCTAACCACCATAGGCTATGGTGGTCCAGGTGTCCCCTTTCGCAGAAGCTTCAGTCACTTTACTTGAGGCAGTAAAATTTTATATTAAAATCTAGTTCGATAAACCGCGTCAGTGATAAAAATGCTTCGACGTTGCGTCGGTATAAAATTTAAACGAGCTTCTCCCAACGTGGGTTGAACGTGAGTACCCATCCACAGCTTACCTACCTTCTTAACCTGGTACCTGCCTCTACGTCAGGGTTCGTGAAAAAAAATGAAAGGAGAGTGCTTATTGATCCGATATTGGCAAGATGCTCCCTAGAATTTTTCAGTGGTTGGTTCCCCTGCCACGATGGCAAATAAACTAATGGAGGATGGACTTCTCGACGAAGTCCGTCACCCCACGGTTACCGAAATTGTGGAATTCAAGAATTTCTTCCTCCGAAGAAAATGTTCCGCCTCGAATAAAAAATTCTCAAAAAATTAACTAACCAGAATTTAAATAAATTTCATTGTTCCATGCGTATACTGCTTATCGTGAAAATTATGTCTCTCGCTGTCTTATCTCGTCTAACGTTACGACAGCGCGAATTGCGGAAAGCTTCGTGATCGTTTGCACCAGAAAGAGCTCTCTCTCTCTCTGCACACAGAATATAACCTGACAACCGTGCGGGTAATGTTTTGATCCGCGGAAGTACTTTACACGAAGTGCTTTAAAGGTACACCGTCATGTGAACTACTATCAGGGAAAAGCTTGATAACGATAAGAAGAGCTGGTGCTTATTGGACGGTAAGAGAATTTTTCCAGGAAATCTCCTTTCGAAAAGTCTTTCAAAAAGTTTCGAAACTCGATGAAATCTTGCATCCGGGTTATGTCGTACCCAGAGGATCAAAGTTTCGATTTTGGATCAACATCGATAACTTGGATTTTATGCTCGAAACGAAAGTTTATCAGTAAATTAATTTTTTCAGCTCTACAGTTACGTTCGTCGCGTGAAAGGAGTATTTTTAAATTGAAATGCCGTAACTGAAATTTATTTCTCCATTCTTGATCGTCTCGCAGTCATCGTGTAATAAATCCAAAAATTATCGCTTATTCCGGAGCCACCTTGATCTCAAAGCGATTCGCGAGATCACCGGTTGTATTTTCAAAAATAGCCTGGACCAACCCTCACGAGTGAAAGAGACGGAGATAAAGTATCCGAAGACAGAGAGACATAAAAAGATTGTGGATATAGTAGGCGGGCTTTATATCGGTCCAATATTATCAACTTTTGTGACAGCCCCGGGGGCTTTCACGAGCTAGAGAAATATTTTATAGACCCTCTTCGGAATGGCTTTATCGATGGCGATTACTCCGGACGAGACACTTCGATATAAACTACTTACTGTTAGCAGCCGTCAGATTATTATTACAGAGATTAATCGATCTCGCTCTGTTTACATCGCGACGACACCGAACATCGAGCAAGAGTCATTTCGCGGCTCGACGCCTGCGATACGCGATGGCAAATGCCTTTGCTGTTCCCCTCGCCACTGCTGATTCCGCTAAGATTGGTGGAGAGGGGAACAGGAGGGAGAGGGGGTGGCTGAGCGTCGTTTAGGATTCCCACGGCAAGTTTTAAGCATCCCGACGCTTACGCAAGATAAAGTAGCCAGCGACGCTCCATTGGCGCCATCATCTGCTGGTAGGAGTTAAGGAAGAAGGAGAGCCGGAAAATTCATTTGAGGATCCTCCTTTACGATAAGTACGTTTACATTCAATCTTTCGCACAGTCATGTACTCTTCCCAGTTCATCCGTCTCTTCCCGGTACAGTCTATACACATTTAGATTTCTTGCATTTTACCACACATCGAATTTCATTTTTCCCTCGATTTCCTTTATCATCCTCCCTCTCTCTCCCCACCCTTCGAACCCCTCTCTTCGTCTCTCCTGTTTTTTTGCTTTTCTATCCTCTACCTCCTCTCTCTTCTTCAGGGTAAAACAGGCTTGCATAACTAGTGAAAAAGATACCACGGGGTATTAGCGTGGTCGAACAAGAGAGCCACAAAGCCTGTTATCTTCGCTGTTGTTCCAGTATGTACGTAGATATACAAATTGTACCGCTTATCGAAAATCGCGAAAAAAAATTCAAAACAGCCAGCAGAAACGTTGTCGCAGAATTCATCTTAGGAAAATGGATGAAAGTACCATTAGCGCGGGACGTCGCTGGGACAGGTGGCACACAAGAGGAACCGCGAAGGTTAGGTCGTAATATTCCTTAACGCGAGATGCGTCGGGACGTGGTTGAGAAATAGTGAATAAAAAAAAAAAAGATATAAAAAAAAAACTTTTTATAAAAAGCCCGCAAGCAGCAATGAGCTTACGGTGCCTTGAGAATCGAGTTTCAAAAGACCTTCCAGGTCATGTCCCAGGCATGAAAAGACCGTGTGCGGCTAGCATTGTGCAGGGAGTCTCTCCTTCCCACACGCTGAACTTGTTATAACCGTGAGATATCTTTATGAGATATTACGCTATACTGGAAATGAGTCCCGGGCATATGCGCGCGGAGAGAGCTACGCTTTTCCACCCGGAGACCCTAAAGGTATCGTTTAGATAAAATAATGATATTTATTTTATTCCGCTTTAACGAACTGAAACCCGTAGGCGCTGGTTATTACGATCGCCTCCAGCTTCGTTTAAACTATACCTGGCACCATCCTCTCTCTCTCTCTATCTCTCTCTCTCTGTCTCTCTCTCTCTCTCTCGCCAGTTTCCATGATTCAAATGTATTTCTAAGCCTTGGATCTTCAGCATCAGGGGATGAACTTTTGTCTGGACCCATCGTCATCTAGTTCGTCGCGATCGCCTTTACGATTCTCCTCGGTTCCGTTTTCGTATCTGAGAGGCGACCGAACCAACCACCCTACCCCTCACTGCTTATGTTATCAATTTTTTTTTCCTTTATTTAAGAAGATACGTAAATGAAAGTTCGATAAGACAGTTAACTCGCATTGCTTCTTTCTCCACGGATCATTTTACATTTCCGTAATAATTTCGATGAAACAGACAAGACCCCCTTTCAACGGAATCCTGTTAATTCTCTGGCTCCGTAGCTACTCTCCACATTCAAAGACTCGTTTGCGTTTATAGATAAGCACTGAATTACGTCATTATGGAAATTTCACGATACCCGCGGTTCTGCAGTTCACTTGGATATGGCAGTCCGGGTAAAATCCCCGATTAAGTCGACGCAACACTGGCCTATAATAAGTATACGGAGTGAGGTTATTTTTTTTTATCAAGTTCTCAAACGACCCACTAGCTTCCAAGTAGAAATACAGATTCAATGAGAAACGTTATACTCTGTACCTTTTCATTTTTTTCTTCTCTTGTCGCTCTTCATCCGTCTAGAAATCTTTTTCTTTCATTTTTTTTTCTTTTACTCAGACTAATCTGGTTCTCTCAATGAATTTGAACGAGTCGAATTGTTGAAAAAATAATTATTTTATAATTCAATTATTTCTTTTTAGGTAAATATTCTACATTTCTCCTATCACTCGTGCATGCTTTTCGTATATGCGTGTACGTTAAAGCTCGATCATAAATTAAATGTTAACCTCTCATCCTTAATGACCATCTCGCTGCCAAGACACGAGGCGCGATCTTCGTAGCTCCAAGAATGCTGTCAGCTTTACGAACTTTGCAGGACTACGGGCTTTTGTTAATGTCAGGAAGATGTTATTCGAACAGCAGCTCTACGGTGTCTCTTTCGTACGAGAGATGAATAGATTGCATGTGCACGGAGTGATCTGCCGGGAAGAACCTGCGCGGCAACAACAACGACAATACAGAGGAGGGACACTGGGACAGGAACGGGGACGAGGAAGACTGGAGGTAGATAGGGTCTCCGTTACAGGAATTTCAGGCTATAGAGTCAAGGATGGGCTTTCGAGGTTACTCACTGTTTTATAGCTCATATATAGATATACGACGTAGATATAGCTGCATGGGACGGAAGAATAGGAAATTATTATTATTCCATTTTTTCGTTCGACCGAACTACTACTGTCGATCGTGAAAGCTATGGTATACACCTTTTTTTTTTTTTTTCTTTAAATTTTAGTAACACTGCAATACTTGACAAATCGCACGTGGCTGTTTTGACGTTCACGTAAACACGTGGTGAGATAGAAAAATTATAGCTGTCAGTGCAAAATCATACGCGTGTATAATGTGTAAGAAAAATTTGTATACGGAACCACGTTACTGCTAACTTCATTCTTCTTCGAACTGTCAAAATGAAGATTTTAGATGTAAATATTGATATAGATAAGATGACAATTTTTATTGAGAGTATAGGCGATGATGCAATCTTGTCTGATTTATTTATAACGTGTACTGTATGGATATTGCATTTAGTGGTTAAGTAAAGTAAATACCTCGATCGTAGTAATAGGATAGAGGTATCGTGCAATTCCACGAACGATAAATTACAGAAACGTCACAAATTGGATTTGTTCCTTCTTCGTGAATACACCCAGCGAGAGTGATTTGCGGGTTTATAACTACTTTTAATAGTGATGGTATTTTTTATAGAGACAATAATACCCTAAATATTTCCAATATTTACCACGTATAGGATATATTTTATATTGGCGTCTTGAAATTTTGCAGTCTACTTTTAATTAAATTTTCAGAGAAAAACCAGATCATTTCCGTTTCGCCACTTCAAGCTGTCGCCACAGTATTTTTCCGCATGTATCGATTTTATTTATCCCAAGGTTACGGTCTCGCGATTAAATTTAAATTACAGATTCAATCAATAATTCAGTCCTTTCACACGGCATAACCATATATGTCGTATTGTCGGTTTCATTAGGCGAATGTAGTACATGTATCCCTGCTAGCTAAATGGATTTGTTAAGTTGTCGGGGTGAACATTCTCCACAAAAGTTATCACTGGTAGCTACCTGCTACTAGTTTGGCACGAGATAAGCTAATTTAACAATTTTGCACGACATACGTACACCAAGTTCAGGTATAGCATCGAATTCGTCAGAACGATCGTCAATTTTACTGACTGTACCATTCGCGACGTTATCAACGCAGAACAGATAAATAACAGATCAAAAAAGAAGATCAGAAAAAGTAAAAAATAAAATTACTAAGAACTTACTGATAAGGGTCATTGACCCAGCGACAGTGAACTTTCACCACTGTGACACGACCAACCCCAATCTCCCTGTTTCGTAGGTATGGGCTGATACTTATCTGCGGGTCTTGGAATATATCATAGGGATTTTCACGACATCAAATCTGGAAGCCTGCCCGAATATCTGGGTTAAGAGTGGCACTGCGCAGTGACGCGTTAGCAGTATGGCCAACAGAAAAATACAAACCATTATTCATCAATGCGAAATAGCATTTCTGTCGACGCGAAGCATTAGTCGTCTGCGTTGAGTGCGGTTAAATTTTATTTCTTTAAATTGGCACTAAACATTTTTTTAACCTATAACACACCCCATTAAATTTTCATTATCTTACTCCAATATCCCAGACACCAAAATTCAACAACCCCTCACGTATTACACCCCCATACCGTATAACTTAACCCACTGAGAAAATTATACAAAATTGAGGGTTCGAGTCAAGCTAAAGGCCCAAAAATATTCGTCATGTTAAACACTACAAGCTCTACATAAATATATAAAAAAACGACCAGCCCTAGTCCCTCCCAAAAATACCCCAGACACATTGGCAATATCGAACGAAACAACCCCCTAAGTCCCCCCATCGATTTTACCCCAGATTTTCTATCTCACCCAAAAACCATGGACCGCACGCGATTTCATATTCAACTTTCTTGTCAGCCATTATTCCGAAATTACATCAAAAGCTCAAGTTGAATTAAATTGCTTGTATCAACATTTTTTGTACGTCGCTCTTCGACACGATACACAGTAGCTTTTTTTTCCTCGACACGAACTTTTTTATATTCCCCCCCCTCCCTCCTCCCTCCCCCTCTCCCATGAAACTAATTTTTTCCTACCAATTTCGCCTGAGCCGTCAATACACTACCCCGATACAAATGAAGGTACGCCCACTGTTAGTTATATTTTTTTTTTCAGTACCAACCTAACCTACCAGTCAAAATGAGAGTCAACCTTGAAGCGCGCGTCCCACAACACGGGTTCATATAACAATGGGGTCCCGATGCATTCGGGAACAAAAGCTTCGAGCCAAGCGACCATGTGGGCACCAAACGGTGCAAGATAGAAACGACGAAATGGCAATGGATTTTCAGGATCAGAGATGGGCCGAGTACGTCGGCGTAGACAAAGGGATGCTACTTCTCTCTGGTAGGACTGGCCAGACCGAGTAGGCATCCGCGTATTAATTATCTTGTTATGCAAGGCATTCCACGATAGTCATAATTTATGCAATCTATTCGGGACCGTTCCGGTAGCCACGAGCCACTGGTAACGGGACATCGAGTGCGCATGCGCATACGATCATTAGTAATATATGTTCGAAGAGCGCCGTTGGCCTCGCGTATTTCCAAAACTTGGAAATATTTCGAGGGCCGATATATCTCATGGGTTTCACTCGAAGATTAACGGCTATGGCCTCCGGGTATAACAATCGAAGAATTTGGAACTGTCGTACCAACCTGCTGGTACTAAAGGACCCATAACGTTACGTAACCGACTAATGTATTGTGAGAAGGTTACAATGGGCGTTTCTCCTTCTGCAGAGTATATACGTATATACGGGTTATATTTATACCTGCCATTAAGATTTCTTTACGCTTCGCTCGACTTTTGTGCATCGGCTTTATTTTCATTGCGTGGAAACGCAAGTCTTATCGACACGAGATGCTTTTTATACGAGATAACGATAAGTCGGAATTGAAGATTGCGGGCGTAAATATCGTAACGACTCGTAAATTTTATGGAGTACTGTACACGTGAAATATCGTTTCTTTCGGTGTAAGACTACGCGAAGCGTGCCGTGGGGATGGAAATGAGAAATAATTTTTTTTCGTCACACTGAACAATTAAAAAATTGAATTATACGACGGTGAATTTACGAAGTTTGGAAAGCGCCTGAATATCCGATGTAATTCGAAAAGTAAAAGACGAAATAAAAAAAATAAAAGAAAATGAAAAGGCCAGTCGGGGTTCGTCACAATAGGGATGAAATGATCGGCGATTGTGTGAATTTAATTTTTTTTTTTCTTTCGCTCCCCTTCGTGAGTTTCCCGTCAGCTTTGCGGCCTAATGAAGCGCGTCAGGTTAACGTTAACAAGCGGAAATATTTCTCGTATTGTATTACTTTTCCTTTTTTTTATCGGTCACTATAGGAAAAAGGAGGAGGGTGGTGGGCCGACCTATAATTTCGGGTATAATTCTCACGGCCGACTGACTCTCTTCCAAATCGATCATTTCCCAATTTTTCTCTTGATGGATTATTCCGCAATCTCTTATCGCCGTATAAAACGCCCGGTCCCCTACTTGAATATCCAGCCGCGTCCTCGTTCACGCTGCATAGATTTGCATTAGACAAGTATAGGAAACTGATTGCAATATCAACGACGAAATTAAACGGACTTGATTTCCTTTTACTTTTACCGACTTCGATATTAAAACTCAATCAATCCCGATGTGATCGAACATTGATTTTATTTCCGCACGAAATAACGCAACGTTCTCAGCCTGTGGGAAATTGTTTTTTCGAAATATTTACCGTATACCTCGAATACCCTGCCGGAAGTAAGATAAAGACACTCGCTTTGGTTTCCGGTGAATTAACGTTTTAACCAGCCATAAACAAGCTCGTATCTATATTCACTGCGGGTCTCGAGTGACGGAAGATTGAAAATAATTATTTTGTAAATTAACCAAAAAAAATCGATCACCGTTTACCAAATTTCGGGTGAACGAAATTGTCCAAGATATTGAGTGATTTACCTTATCGGGTAAAAGCGAGTTCCGCATAAATTTGACAGGCAGAAAACTTTTGCTCTGCTGTCCCGTCAGGACGCCGTGAACGCAGAGGGACGAGGCCAAAGCTGCGCGATGGAATATTTGATGTGCCGAAAGTATCGTGGCAACCCTACCGAGCTCAGTTATATGTGAAAATCGATTACGCCCTGGGGTGATCTTACAGCTCGGTGAGTATTAATCTCGAGAGTGCAAAACCTGCCGTGGCTTTTAGTCAAAAGCTTTCCTTGAAATGTCTCTGACAAGATGTCGTATGAGTGTGAGCGCTACCTGGTGGAAAAGGGACGTACCTCGTACAGAGTCTACGGTATAGCGATACGGTTTACTACGTTGCCTATATACTTCGTATCCAAGTTAAAACTTTATATTCACTGTATTTATCGCTAGTTTAGCAGAAGTTGTTACGTTTTCCAAGTAGCGCCGATATTACAGAACACCAGACGTTCGTTAGGCAAAGCAAGCAGAAAATTCGTGCGAATTAACACACGACTTGTATTCAATTTTGCCTCGTTAACAAGAAACACGTCTCCATAGTCTGATTGGATAATTAATAAGGCTGTATCGAAGTTAAGCACAGTGCATATCTCGCTCCAGTTTACGACGGCTGAACTCGACGCTCGGCGTCGTCTCCCCCCCCCCCCCCCGACACACCTACGCCCATACATGCATATCCCATCCGTGTTTTCCTTGCTGCTCCATATAAACATCCACCTGCCGGAGAATAATTTTACGTAATGCATATCCCGAGTGTGTACACACAGGGTGCATTTGAATATCCAGATGCACCTAACAGGCCACGGCGTCCTCTTCGATACCCGTAACCGTTATCAGGGATTACAGGGTAGCACGACGCCTTCGCGAAACTCGAGAGTAACCTGGCCCCCCCGTTATATACGTTCTCGCAAACCATAAACTGGGTTAATGTCTGCATCTGAGAAAATTATCATTCCACTAATTGCACTGTTATTGGCGATCTTCCAAGAGTCCCGACCTCCTCCATGGAGGATCGGAACCCTTCTTGACGCGCCTGTACCGATTGGCACGCGTAACTCGAGCGGTACGAAAATCTAGGGATAAAAAAATCCTAGGGACTTTTTTTCTTTCATTACCCCATTTCATCAAGTGCAACCGCAAATGCACAAAGTGCATACGAACGCAGTAACCCTTACTGCCTGTAAATTCTATAGGGAACCAAGTACCCCACACCATACGTATACGCGTGTGTGTACATGCAAACGCACCCTAACTGCTTCAGATAAAAAAAAATTGCACCCACCTACGTCGCACCTATATATATCCATACGTAGGCCACAACATTTCCCATTCAGCATAAGGCAGCAGTAGACAGGCTGCATTCACTAGACTGCAAGATGCATTCACGTAACCCATCGCATGTGCAAGGATAAAGAAAAATTTTATAGAGAAAACGACATTGCGGTGTACTCCGTGCACGTGGGTATACCTATATACGCGTTTACATCGAAACGTGCAAGGTGACCAGGAAGCACGTAAACTTTCAAGTCTGAAATATTATACCGGGTGCTCCGAAGACAAGCCGGTCCGAATAAGTAAAGTTCATTGACGTAGGATATACGGCAAGTTCGCCGACCACTGTCTCATGCTCGGGCGTCTTCCGTTCCGGAAGTCGCGAAAACTTTGAGCCGCGACCCCAGTCCCTGCACTTATGTCCACACATCTGGTGCATCGGTATCCGAACGTGGCACATGCCAGCAGTCATTATATGCGCGAGAGACGCCCGAATTGCTTGGCCATATAATTTTTCAACGTTCCCATGGCTCCGGTACACTTCAGCCGTTTGCACTGCGTTCAGCGACGTCGTCGTGAAAACGAAGCATTTACTTGATACGAGTCTAGGGCGAAATGACATTTTAGAGTCCATTCGCGTTAGTACCGGCGCTATCCGCCAGGGCTCCCTCCGTCTTCTTTCCGACGTAAAAAGAGACGCGCATTCTGTGCTCAGAAGAATCTCCTGGCGAACGCGTCACTAATGCACGTTGCGCCACACGTCGTTCGACGAAATTGCTGCACACGTTCGGATGAGCTGATATAGTCCTCTCGCGGTAACGCCACACTTTGCTGGATTAGTGCAGTCCGAGGTGCGAATTACAACTGCCATGATCACCCGTAACGACGGTCAATAAATTTTCTGCTCGCGGCACAATTTAATTCCAGTAACTCTCAATGGTGTAAATTTAACGTTGACATTTCTGCACGATTGGCCCGTTGATAAGGTTGAAGTTGTCAAGGGTCAAAGGTCAATATTGAAATCCTCAGTAGAATCGTAAATGGTGTCTCGGCGTGAGAATAGAAATGAATTATGATAATTTTAACGTGGAAATTGGTGGCTGGGCAAAAAAGGTAAAAATATGTAAACCAATTCACCTTTCCACTTGATGTCTTGTACACACACACAGGGGGACAGGTCTCCTTACATTCGGCTGAGTTTTAAAGTGACGTCTTTTGGCTTCTCCCGTGCTCTCAAATACATAGGGATTCCCCGGCTTGCTTCTTTTACACAAGCTGAGTTCATTCTCTCGTGGAATACGTAACCTTCTGCGAAGACTCTTGATACACGCCACAGCGAGCGCCATACGCGAAATACGGCTTCGGTAACGTTTAAGAAATTTTCACAATTTCCACGTCAAGAATTTCAACGTCGCTCCTTGTGCACATTTTACGTGTTATCTTAGGTGTAAGAGCGGAAAATTTTACGAGACCTACACGGGCCTCTCGTTCCCCCTGCTTAACGTTTCAGCCGTGCCCGTGTATTAGACTCGCATGGTCGAGTTAGGGCGAACCGAGTATAAACGAGTGCACGAAATTTTGGCACGGATTTGCGTTCGCTATTGCTTCGTTAAAGCTGCATACTTGGTTAATTGCAACGGTCCACTAATTTCCTTGTCGCCGACGTGAATAGACTACTCATTTTGGATAGGAGGTCACTCGCGAATTATTTAACGGGAAATTGTTACGCATCGGGCGGCTTTCGAGCAGAGATCAACGTGCCTTGATCTATTGATAACGCGACGCGACTGTATTAACGTAGACCGCGCTGTTGGATTTTTCGGGTCTGTAATATTCATATGAGGCTGTAATAGAAACGTTCGAGTTTCGATGTTTCGTTAATACCTTTTCAATGGTGCCTGGTAGCTTTGGTAGTTGCACGGAATCGTCCTGACGTCTATAAAGATAATAGCCTTTGCAGCGGATGATCGATCGATTTAATAACGCCTGGTGGAACGAAAAGCTTCGCCAAGGCGGAACGCACGGTATTAAGAAATAATTAACGGGCACGCTTTGTTCGGCTAGTTTGTGCACAGGGACCCTTTTAGGCTCTCAGCATTGTTTAACGTTGTAAAATGGTTTTAGTTTTCCGTGCGACTCTTGCGCGTCAGGTGAGACTGGGTTGTTCTAGGATGCATGCAGACCCACGTCATTTTATCTCGAGCAGTAAAAGCGCCTCTGGAAACAGGTTCTAAGGAAAAGGTAAGCACGTCAGAAAGTGTAGTGGGATTTCAGAATTACGTAACACCCGGGGAAGTAGTAGGTAAGCTTAATAAATATAAAGATAGTTTGAGTTTGCCGCATATCTTTGCATCCTTGGTATATACGTGCCTGAGATTGTGGAAAAGGGGTAATTTTTTTGGCTGATCGTTCATATCGAATTTCGCTCGGCGAATCGTACACGTGCACGGTTTTGGAGAGATTCGCGTATTGCGAGGAGATTGGCGTGGTGCTGGAAGAAGGAAAAATTTGGAAATTTACGACAATATTTTCGGAAATAATGAAATATACCTTGCCCTTATTTTTTTGTCCATGTCTCATGATCTCTTAGGTTTTTTTAATTTTACATATTTTTTTTTAATCAAATATAAATTATCTACTGACTTTATTATTACTTTTTCGCTTCTCTTCTGCTGATAGACAAATATTGTTTATGCTGATGATATTGAAATTTAATATTCTTTTTAAATTTCATTTTCGAACAAAATACCCATTTTTTTATCGTACACGTGCATGGGGTACAAGTCTCAAATATTTATAATGAATTCCTTGTTTTGGTTTTGCATCTGGAATTTTGCCTTAGGGCACACGTTACACGGTGCATTGTCCTTTTATGCTTGTGTCATGCGTGAACTCGTGGAACACGAAACGCGCTGTAGTTTACTGAAATACTTTTTTCTTTTGTATGATTAAAACGCACAATTAAAGGTGTCCTCCAGAATTCACTGTCAGCAGTCAGTGCCTACTACGAGTATTGTTTCCTCCCTTTTACTTGTACGCGACAGAGTGAAATAACCGTAGCGCGATACAGAAAATGAATTTCGAAACGTGCCCTAAATTTCATTTACAAGCCAGAATTATTATCCAATGTTTAGGCGGTCAGCGACACGCCAAGTACAAATAATATAAGTCGATAAAGTTAGTTTCACATGTATAAGAAATTACGAGACGAAAGAGCAGCCGCCATAGTAACGCAAGACTGTATCAGCGAGTAATCGAGATAAGCGTAATAAAAATATTTAATTTAAAATTTCAGCATCTTTCCCAAGAATCTTGGAGTACTCCAAATTTCATATCTGGAGTAGAAAAAATTGTCAAAATAATTTCCACCACGAATATCTCGACCCGAAATTCGGTTATAGGAGAATCTGAAAAAAATTCAAAAAACTTTCGCGATATCGATTCGTCGGTATACACGAGACGGATAAACGTAGTTTCAAGTTGCTGCGCCCGGAATATTTCGCGAAATATTCCGGCGTGCGCCGGACTGTATAAATAAAAACCGCAGCGTTCCTGCTGTACTGATAAATCTATTGGATTTGCTGTTCGGTTTCGGACAATTTTACTTTTAATTCCCAAATCCTTCAGCATCGTACCCACAGCGCGTAATGCGAACGAGTATGGACCGCAGAGAAGTAAATCTACAGCATTTGAGTAATCCAATAATTTAGACTTTATCTCGGTATTTCGCGCATATTCGTTAAGCTCGCTCAAGCCCTCGAGTATTCTGTGTCGTTGAAGGAATTCGTAATTTTTGAGAACGACTGCAAATGAAAAAAAATGTTTACGAAATATTCCGTGAATTACATTTTACAAATTCCTCGAATAACCTTCCCAATTTCTTTTTCTTTTTTTAAATTATACCAAAGCCACCGTGGGTACAGTCTCAATAAAAATTATACGACTGAATTACAATCAGTAACGTCAATACCGTCTCGTATACCCAGACCCACCACGAACCTCACGAATAGGTAGGTGGCCGTGGGGAAAAAAAAAAAAAGAAAATCTTTCAAAGCCTTAATGAGAATTGAAGAGGGAACCTGCCAATTAATGATTTCGCGCGACTCTTCCCCGAAGCATTCGTTATTCATTGAACGGACAAAGGAGGAATCCAAGAAAAGGATACCCGAAGCCGAACCTTCCACGTCTCGATATCCGAAAGTTTTCTATCGAAATCTTTCAAGTTTTGCCGCATTCAGAATTTCTAAGCAGGTAAAAGTAACTTCTGCCAGGAGATAGCTGAGACTTTCAAATCTTTTCTATTATCTCTCTACCCAGTGACGCGGTCCAGCCATCGCTTCCGGATCTTCGTACCTATCCATCCGAAAGCTCCTCGACGAGAGCGAAGCAACAAAACAACTGCCAGTTGTTTACAATCCCATTTTCGTCGTTCACTTATCGTCCGACCTCTCATAACTTAAGTGCGATAACGTCCACTGAATATTGACCCTAAGTATCCAAAAGTTATATAATCCTAAAAATCGACTTTACGACACCTAATAAAGGTTTTACCAATTCGCTGTCTGCGTCTTCCGATTCATTTGGGTGCGTTTCCAATTAATTATTCGATCGATCATTCGACCTTTCCGTTAGCAGTTTCTGATGACTATTTCACACTGTCGATATACATATATATGTGTTCGATCTTATATGATCTCAGGTTACGTTATGAAACCGGCGATAGCCTCAAGGCTGAACTCCATCGCTCACGACCTGGCGACCGGAGTTCCTCGAGATTTAACTGAAGAATTTTCCACGTGCGCGAAACGTCATCGTTACAGTGAAATATGCCATCCATAGAGTACAGCCGATTGGAATCCGTCGGACTGATAACATACGTTAAGTTCCTATGTGGCCAGTACCATATTACTGCTACCTCTTGGGATCCGCCATCCAATTTCCCAACGACACTCATTTTCGTCTTGAAATTACACAAAGGCAATTTTCAATTGTTTGCTTGGAACGCTCAATCGCACGAGCCTGTCCTTGACCTTAAAATTTTGATGATCTTTCGTCAGACTTATCAGCCAAGATAAATTCCGTATGATAACGTTATTATAAATTATAATTAAGTCCACGTGTCGTCGTTACTTTCTACAGTGTTTATTTCGCTTTTCCCTAGAATCAAATGACAGCTAACTTCAGGCGGTGGCGTTCGGACTGAAACACACGGATATACCGGGTGGGACTATAACTGTGCACAATAGTGATACGTACTTGACACACAATGGGCGATATACCTAAAATATGGCAAAGCATCGGATAGCGAATTATCACGGTAGTCGCACCGCTGTGCGCTACTGAAATGGCTGATACCCGTAATAGCCGTTGCTTTGTCGGCGATAAGAATCAAATGTAGGTAAAACCTAGTGATAACGATACGTACGAGAGCTCATCTGAAGCATTCGGGTAGCCGCAAAATCATTCGATTCAGTTTAAAAATAGAATTCCACGTGAAGCACCGATCGAGTCATTGAACTTCAGGTATTTGTTACGAACAATAAATTGGGATTTATATCCAAATCGATACACTTCACGATAAAACCGATAACAAATCCATATCGAGCGTTCGGAGCATCCTTATCAGTAATCACAAGTAACCACAGTCCACGTTGACTAGGACGTATGAAATTCGATAAAAAAAAAATGATTAACCCCTATAATAAAATCGATACCCTATTTCGTCAAGATCATCTCGCAAATCTAGATCACTGATGCGTTAAGATCATTCGGTACGGTGATAAGGATTTCTTTAATAATAAAAAAAAAAAATAAAAAATATCAAGGATCCTCAGATCGAAGTATGGATCCGGCAAGAGATAAGGACGAAGCTCATAGTTTATCATCGAGCACAATGTGTCTCTGGTAGAGAGAGCTATCTTCGAGAGAAATGGCAAAATGGCTGTCCCATTACGTCTGCTCGCCGCAGGAGCGACTCAGGGCTGGCACCTTGCAACCGCCGCTAATGCTTCCACCCGGTATAGTCGCTGCTGCGTCTACCTCCGTGTGACAAATTTAAACGCAAAGCACAGTGGGGACGGGACCAGCTCACCTATGGACCAGTTCCTAGACTCCTGCAGCACAGCATCCTGGTGCCCCCCAAGGGTGCTCTTCCACCGAACGGGAGCACATACGTAATCGTCTGGTCTGGTCAGATGGCTCGATTCGTTCGAGTCCGCCCATTGCTGAACTCCCTTAGATCGGCCGATAGATCACCGACAGGAAATGGAAACTGGACCAAGCTCAAAGTATCCTTTTGTTTTTATCCTTCCGCCTTCCAAGCAGTAAGGATAACGGGGTTTGATCAACGATCCTAGGACGATCGATTTAATACGGCAGCACGACTACGCGTTCCTTCATTGAATTCCCTTTAGAAACGAGGATATACGGGGGGGGGTCTCCCTTGCCTTGAATAAGGGGCAATCGATTATTTAGTCGAACTACCGTTTGCTTTACTAACTTTCTCATAATCCCATTTTCATTTATCTACTCTCTGCTTTACGGCCGAGGCTGCTGGAGCTATGGATACGCGATATTGAGAGAGGAAGGAGTCTTTAGAGAGATGAGAAAGGGATACTTGAAATTCGACTGTTTTACTTCTAGAATCGGGTTTCGTTTTCCTGGACTGTTTGGCAGTGTCCTTATAGAGAGAGAAAGAGAGATCGAAGGTCGGTATAGGGAAACGAGGACAGTGAAGTTTTAAGCTCCATCGTGTTGGAGTGCGAATAAAATACCTGTCGTTGTGTCTTAATTACTGTATTGCGAATCTACTTTAGCTAATTTTTTTAAATTGAAAAAAAAATCATTACCAAAATTTCCTTGGGTACTCCACCTTTTTTTTTTACCTATTCAATGTACCTGATTACCTCGCGTTCCCAGAGCAGATTTCTTTTTAATTACACAAGCCAATTTGCCACGTCGAATCCACCCTTAATTAAGTTTCCTAATTACGCAACAGGACAATCGTCAAATGTCAAAGGTCACACTTTAAAGTTTTCATGCGACGGAGTCAATCCTGCGCGAATCGCGCACCGCGTGGCTTCGTGCGTCGTCCTTGCTATGAGAAACAACAGTCATTAATTATTTAGTTAATGAGGAGGGCCTCAGCATCACGTGACGTTGTCAGGACTCTCAATCCCATTCGCCACCCGGTATATCGCGTTAAATTCAGCGTTCAATTAAGATAAGACGAAAGATTCACAGCCGGAAAACTACTGCGGTAAATTGTCTCTGATAAAAAATACGCGTTATCAGTTCCTAGCTACCGAGTATGATTTTTATGGACAAAAGCCTTAAACAAAAAAAAATCTCTCTTCTAAGAATTGCTTCCAAGACTTCGAAGACTGTAAATCGAAATTGCAAGAGTTCACGAAAAAGTCACTTGGTCGTGATTACGATAACGGGTACTGTATTTTAAAATATTCCTTGAAAGTCCCTCCTTTTTTAATTTCAATCCAATTCCACGTTCCGCTAATCTTCGTAGTGCACTTCTTCAAGTCCTTAAAAAATTTCGTCAGGAATCCATAATTCATTTAATCAACGGACGAACAAAAACTTTTGCCCTGCACCCAGCAGACTGTACTCGCTGCGAAGCTGCAATATTTTTTTATTTATTCCCGTTCCTCAAAAATCCATCAAATATTAACACCAGCTGATACACACTATCACGCGCTGTTACTATCAGTCATCGCACTCGCGAATCGCCGATGCCGAATTATGCTCACGCGATGGAAACACAGAAAAGTGAAATAACCAAGTAAACTGGATTCTTATCACTTCATTTCTCACGAGTACGGCACCAATGGGTTTACCGTCCCGAAAAATTATGCAAGATCCCTTAATCGTGATATGCTAAAAAAAAAAGTCGTGAGTACCAAAGCAAAACGTATCATTGAAAACCAGACCAAAGGTGCTCGGGTCGAAACTATGACGTGTAGTATCCAGCGAGCAAATTTACTTAGCCTGTCCATTTACATAACTCGCGTGTCCGCCCGATGTGTCTTTCCCACTATCGCTCGAGTTCGTGATGCTACGAGTGGCGACGTACCTTCCTGAATTTCAATAGCCGACAAGACAGATAGCACACACACACACACACACACACACACACACACACACACTGGTTCCGAGTAATTAATAATTTATAAAAGTTTCATGAGATCCAGCAATGTCAAGCGGACACTCGGTATAACAAACCTGCTGGTAACGTTAGATATAAGTTTGCAAAAAATAGGAATTCAGGGTTACTTTACCCTCGACCCACGATCATCGTCCTATACCTAAATGTCTAATGCATATTCATTGTTAATGCCAACTAATTGTCGCAACCAGCAGGGAGTTTTGTCAGACTGAAGGATATATATATATGCATACGTAAAAGTTACTTCGAGTATCTTTTGACAAAAGTGGAAAATGTCGCACTGTCCCACTGGATCTGAATTGTCCCAGCAACGCATTACGAAAGAGCTAAGACTTTCGCGAAGATGGCGCATAATAAATTTACCTTCATTAGCATAGAATCTCCTGACCTCCCGTGAGATCTGACTGCTCACCTGAAAATGCCGGTTTGACCTTTTATGAGAATAATAATTTTATTTCGCTCGTCGCGTCCCTTAATCAATTCACCGGCGTGGCGATTGATGCAGATTCCCGCGAATAATAATAATAATGTCAACAGTTATGAACTCGATGAAAAATCGCGCGATCGAAAAAAAACGTGTCTCGAGTACATTCAGCTTTTTGGATACAATTTATATAACGGATATCGAGGATCGACGGCGAGCTGCGATTTTGAATAAGGAGTCACGGCAACTATTTTAAACTTTTTTTTAAAATTCAAATTTCGCCAATGCACTTTATTTTCAATTCCACTCCTTCGAAGCCTGCCTGACTCATCAGCCTCTATTTCGTTCGGACGCACTGTTATCTCATTACCCCCTCTTTTCTTCTCCCTGCGAAGAGATTCATCAGGTATCTTCTGGACTTTGGGCGAAATTAATTTCACCCTCGTAATTGAATCACTTTTTTTATTTTACACACAAATTAAGCCACTCGATGTAAAATGATCCTAGCAGAGTCAAGTGTACGTAGCTACTGCTGTAAATTATATTTTTTTAGATATCAAAAAGGGCCAGAGAAAAAGCTCATTAAAAATATGCTAATATAATTAAAATACCGTATAAAAGTGTACAACTACGAATTTGCACGTAACTACAGTGATACCAGGAGAACCTGATTCTTCGGTTGAAAATATTTTTCCTTACAAATGTCTTGGGCATTGATCGCGAAGCATCAAAAATATGTCAGTCAATTCTGATTTTTCGACTCCCCCAGCACAGAGATCTGCATAAGCGATGTGCAAAAATAAAAATCGTCATCGAATTAATTCCTCAAAGTACCCACGATAAAGCGGTACGCGGAATTCTTTGATTTTGCAATAATTTTCATTTCACACCTGGATAATAACTCTCCTGATAAGAATAAGAACGACAGTGTTATAAAAATACAAAATCTGCATAATAAAGGCTCTAGCGGAGCAAAGCCTTGAAAATTACTTCGAAATTTTTCATATATTTGCCTCAATCCCAATTTTCATTTACGCATCTTCAATCTCCCAACTACCCTGAACGAACACATCGAGAAAAGTGCGCCGAGCACCGAAGATCGTGATTATCGTTAAAACGATCGAAGCTTCCGAAGTCGCGTCCCCAGATGTCGCTGCGCTCTTATTCTTATGAATTCGTCACGAAAAAAAAAAAAAAAATTTCCAACAACAGGCTTTCTTCAGCTTGTACAGAAGATCTATAGACGCGCAACGAAAGACGAATTCCCTGTCGTGCCTCGGGGCGGCGTTGAAAGCTAGACGATTTTTCAAAGGACTTTGCTCTGTAGTCTTGTCGAGGGGTTGCGGCTGTACGATATCTATAGAAAGTATTACGTCGGCGATGCAATGCTTTACAAGAGAACATTTCTATCTGGCGAAAGAGCGAGAGAGACACGACGACCATTGAACACAGTCGATATTCAACGTTATCCTTGTTCCTGCTTTCGAATCCTATATGACGTCACTATAATTTTACCCGCGAATTCGGCTGGCCCGATTGCAACAATGATAACAACGTGATTAGACGATTACGAGTACGTCCCGCGAGTCATGCCGATGGACATTGATTATCGAATAAATAATTATAGGAGCCTGAATTGGCAATATATTTTCCAATTTGACGAGTGTTATCGCCATTGCTTATTTGCTATGATCAAACGCACGTATAAATAGGATTATCACGGGAGTACGTGATATGCATTTAAATAATTGAAAACGACTATAGATAATTATTCGGTATGTATTATATATTAAAATCAACAACTTTTATTTATCTAAATATATACCCTTTCTATCCGAATTACCTTTGAGGCAAAGTACTTCGGTTCCATCCAGGTAATAAGCTACGAGTTTCGGGATGAATTTTGTAATTTCTTTTCGCTATCAATTTTTCAAGCTATAAATCATTATCTTATCGATCACCCGTAAAAAGCAGGTTTCACGAAAGTCCTGGAGGCCTTGTTATCCGTTACGTACCAATCGCAATGACAAATCTCTTTAATAAAAAGGGGAACGTATTTTACCACCTCTTGTATACACGGTGTCGTCCCGCTCAGTTATAAATTGTATTAATGAAGAGACCATTAATTATCACGAGGATAATTAATATTAAAGCGGAGACATGCTGACGAGGCCTCCTCCTCCTCCCCCTTCCCTTCTCCCGTTTCAAGGGACAGCTACATCGGAGTTTCATGTATACGTATAACCAGGTAGAGCTCGACGTCGCAAATCCGACAGTTTCCCCAGTTTCCCTATTATTCATAGGACTGAGAATATTAAAGTAAGCTGGAATAATTCATTGACCATTAGCGATACCGATGTTAACAGTCAGGAAAGAGTCTAAAGTCACGGAGATCTTTCGAAAATTGTCTGAAGCCACGTGGCCCGTCAGATCCAATCGAAGATGCGAAATTAATCGATCCAATAAAAGGGAGGAAGGGGAGGGGAGGGGGGGCGAATTTGAAAATAATTGCAAAATTTTTATTGGAAAAGTGTCAGGCACCCGAGTACCTAAACGAAAAATAACCAACGAAATGAAAATAGAAATGAAATTTGTACGGGCGGCAAAATATTTCAGACCCGAATGTCATTTGAATGGACCAATAAAATAAGTCAAAATCTTTTCAATTTAATGCTCTTTTAACGCACCATGACCCATATGGACGTTTCTGTTTCGTTCTAATCGCCCGCAGCCTCAAAAATAAAATTCGAACGTCGACTCGATAATGCGTTAAACCAGTCGGGAATAAAATTTCTTCGATTATTTTCAAATTCACGCGACACGGTATCGATTGTCAATTTTATATTACGAAATGGACCGTCCCATCCTCCCTCTTAAAATTCCTGACCGCTTTTTCTAGTTTTGTTTTTCCCTCTGTGCTATTTCCTTCGCCACTCCGCATCGGTGATATCGACAAAGTCGACAATTTATAGGGTTGAAATATTTACGCGTATCTCTTGCGGTGTATTCCCGTCCGGAGAAATATCGTTTTTATTATTCCCCCCCCCCTCCCCGCCTCCCCGCCCCCCTCCCCCTTCCTCCTTTAAATATCTCATGTGCAACGGACTCAACGATATTGCGTTTACCAGCGTGGATAACGAAGGTACAAAAATGTCTATCTAAACGCGAATGACGTTTATCACGAGCAAGGGATGCTGCGGGTAAAATCAGCGTGTAGACTTTTAATTTTTTTTTTAAACAGTTGCCGGAAATGGAGGTATCAATTATTTCCCTAGTACTAGGAACATCGGACGATCGTCTACGTCCGATGTAATTTTCAAGCAGACACACGCGTACCAACCCTTTTTCCCGTAGGACAAAAGTAAAGGGGTAGGTCGACCTTATTGTATTCAGCTTGCAGTGGGGGCGGGGTCCACGAAATAAATTCGTGACCGCCACTCAGGCAAGTTCAAAGTTCTGGACCACGAAGACGAGCGTCTCGAAGTTTGCCAAGGGAGATAATTTTGTCGAGGTTATGTAATTTGTTTAAATTTAATTTATACGCAGGAGTGTAAGTGCACCCTTAAATTAAACAACATCCCTCATTTACGCCATACTGTTATCAAGCTTCACTCTGGCTCCGGCTTGAAATATTAAAATTGCAGCATTATGCACTCGCCGGGGTAATCTCGAGACGTCACATCCGTTCGCGCTTGATAAACAGAATAAATGAGATTACGGAAGAAGAAAAAAAAAAAGAAGGGAATCATAATAATAAAGAGCTCCAAACATTTTTCCTTCCGAGATCCCTTATTTATATTCCTCTCAAACGTTCTACCAGCCCCGTACTCGGTCCACGTGGGTTCGCCCGAGCGCGGAAGATGCTGCGAAAGATGACGACACGTGTGAGCGTATAGGAAATATCCGAAGAGTGTGCAATGTTATTTGAGAAATTTTTATTTTTATCTTTCCCAAGGAAACACACACCTACTTCCGCTCGCTTCTTGCTCTCGCGATGGATTTTACGTGCTCGAAAAAATGTCAAAAATTTGGCCAACGAAAAAGTTTCGCGCTACTAAAAAATGTACCAGGTCAAAAAAAAGAATTCAATTGACGAAGGAAAGATAAATTGATTAACAGCAACGGGTTTAATTTCAAAAGATCACTCGAATCGGTGCTAAAGGACTTGCCGGCTTAGACCTTCTCTAAACCGCCGGAGACTCCGAGATTTTTCGTAGGGATCAGCTGATCGTGAAAATATGAAATTTTTCGATGCCCATTAGCATAGCTAATAAACGTGAAACAGCTTGCGATCGTCCATTACCTGTTTCCGCTCTACAGAGTTTCCCATCGCGCCGCTTTTTCGTTATCGGAACACTTTTACCCACGAAACCAGAGAGAGAGAGAGAAATAGCATAATCTCGATGGTACGGCAGAGAGGAGAAAGAGAGACGGACCGAAGGAAGCCGGAAAAGGAGAGACAAGGACAGAGACAGGTTTATTCAGAGAATATTGAACAGTGGTTGGCTCCATTGTTTGAAACCTCCACTCGAGAGTCGAGTGCGCATCGGGTCTCACGTATTCCGTTAGTCATACGAGATACGTAATGGCACAAGACTGATCTGCATTTCGCGACACGGGAGTAACAGTTTCGAATGACGTGCTTCGGCCGGGGAATCCCACGCGAGAATACGATAGAGTAAACGAGCGTATATACATACATCGCAGCATCCTTGACATCTCGAGTAGAGTCTGCAAAAGCATCTCGCATCGAAACGCTTTCCCGAAAAGCTCTCGGGGAAACTTTACGAATTCGAAAGATGAACTCCTCTCGTAGAAAGAAAAAATTAATCTCCAAATTTTAATCGTACTCTTTCGTTTCGTGTTCAGATATTCCGCGAAAAGAAAATTCTTCAGACTCCATTTTCGAGGCAGAACGAAAGTCCCGGAACTCCTTGAACTTTCGACAGAAATACCTCGAGAAATTCATGCCAGCCAACCTTTCCTCGACAAACTTTGACTGACGCCCGAAAAATATAACGTTCCGAAATATCCAGCGATCCGCACACGTGTGTATCGGAGCAAGTATACGGAGTATGTAACATATGTATTATCACTATTCGATCTCTCATACGCCTATCTTTATTCCCACGTCCTTTCATCCTTCTTATACCTGGACCATATACTCGTAGAAAAGGACCGTCTCTTATCAGTGTCCCTTATAAAAAAAAAAAATTCCCGCTACCGTAAGCCGAAGCGATAAAATATATGTATCTAAAGGCCTGTCCCACAAGTCTATCTACACCGTACCCTACACTTCGTACACCCTATAGATGCGTTATACGTAACGAAACGTATCTCCTTCGTGCGCCAAGGAACATCCAGGAATGTTAAGGTTTTTACATCGAGGCGTTTAAACGCATGGGATTCCGTCGGTGCACAATACCGATAATTCCCGTCGGACGCGCGACGCGCCTGCATTCTCGCTTGGCCGACCGTGAATTATTATCACTGTCGAAGCCGATTAAAGCTCAGCCCCGAACGCGTTAAACCGAGCGATCCGTCGAAACGATCCAAGAAGACGTCGTATCCGTCGGCCCGTGGTCGGCGATCTCGAGAACGATAACGTTTCTAGAATTTTCGATATCTCCGCGTAAAACCTGGACACGGCGATGCGCCTGCATATTCATGAAAACTCGACCTTACACTTAACGGGCTGATCCCAGCGCACAAAGGAAATACGAAGCGCCGATATGTCCGAGGTTAAATTTCATCCTGGCGTTTGGACCCTTCATTTTCCTAAATCGGTACGGAGATGCATCCCCCCCCCCCTCCTACCCCCTGCCCCCTCTCCTGCAGCTGCACTACAATTGGATGGAGATTCTGACGACGTTGTCAGAAATTCAACCGCGCCAGCGTCTCATGCATATTGCTGAGCTGACCTAGGAATATCTCGCTTCTCTCGTCCGCTGGGACGTTTTGAATGGGACTTTGGTCCATCCCGAATTCTCATCTTGTTTCCAACACTTTAATCGAGTCGACTGGCTAAACCTGTCTAGCCCCATGAACCGGGGTCGGAGGGAAAATTCTTGACGCTTTAATAATGTAAGCTTAAAGTAACATGTGGCAACAATGTCAAAGTCGTTGATTTACGGAGACTCTCGTAACTTAAGTAGTCCTTTAATTACGTTATATCTGTCATTCGCTGGGCAGCCTGACCTTTTTAATGACTCTGGTGCGATCGACCTCGTATAAGTTTATTCGATGTTTCGTAATCACCTTTATCGCGGCAATGAAAGCCCAAATGATCCGAAATGACCTGAATTACAGAAACACGAACGACACGCCGATATCGTATCTATTTAGGATTTTATAGATACTTCGTTTTACCTTCGTATTTAGACCCGATTGCGATGCCGTTCGCGCAAATTGCCACGCTGATCAGCTTTTTCGATTTATATATAACCAAACCCTGGGTCGTATGTGTATCGAGTAGTAACGATTCGTTAACGAGACTTTGTAGTTTTACGAACACGTTTACGTCGGATTAATAATTGAAGTTGCAATTGAGATCGAGTGACTGCTCCGGTTGCAAAAATTATTTAGTATGAAATTGGGTCCTGCAGCCGATCGCTCGGGAAGTATCGATAGAAGTAAAGCCGATAAGACTATCGTCTGTTAAGGGTATACTGTCAAAATGCATTACTAAAACCTGATGCAGGTGTAGCCTGGATCTGTGCTGTATTTCGGGTATACGCTTAGCACAGTAAAAGCGTGGCTTTTTAAATGGCTGCTCGTACAAGTGTTTATGGCGAGTAGAAAAAAGAAAACAAAAAGTCACTTACTGCAGGATCTTCGTCTTCTTGTCAATTTTCCTTGCGCGTACTTCATTGGTCCAGCTCATCTTTTTGACACTCGCGATAAGTTAGCGTGATAAGTACGCGTATTTTCGAATTCTGATTTTTCACTTATTTAGGACGGACGATCGCGCGCGATGCAGAACTACTGCGGTACGGGTATTTAAATAGGCTCGAGACAATACGCGTTTTTGGAGGTTAGGATGAATAAGGGAGGAAATGGCGAAGAGTGAGCTAAGGGCTCGAGGCGGAAAGCCTCGAGAAAGAAGAAGCGGATAATCAACTGAATTCATATCTCAGAAGACAGACGGAGAAGATGAAGAGAATCGCAAGAGAGAAAGATAAAGAGAGAGGGGGGGGGACAAAGGAGAAAGGAGATCGGCTCTCGCAAGACTGAAGTCCGCTCCGATTTATTGTTCCGCAGACCCAGTCAGTCCCCTCTCTAGACTCTAAATCGGCAAGCGCTGCCCTCTTGCGACCATTTTTTCAACTACAATTCGTACAGCGAGCATCAGCTGTATCCCGAAATGGAATTGCAGGCTGATCGGCGTTTACAAAGAATCTTTACTCCAGGGCATGGTTGATGCTGCCTGTACCAGTCCAAAATCTTTTTTGGCATAGCTGTATATGTAGCTTCGTCGTCGTCTGTCCTGTCTGGGATTTTTCTGACACTGAGGAACGTCTCACGTCACATCTGCACCATTCGATACTCCATAGTAAAGATCCAAAACTATGCCTGTGCTACATCTCGATAATGCATACCAACATGACAAGTTCACGAAATTCTAATGATCAAATAATTTTTCATGTTCAATCAGACGACGATTTATTGTCCCTATAAATAAATTTGTGTATATAACTATTTCAAAATTTCTTTATAAATCTATGGATTTTAATATTTCAAACCTAATCATACTCACCACGTGACCACGAGAGATAAGCTAGGCTGGCATCCCATGCATCCTGACTGGTCGTCATTAACGTTTTTTGGCAACACCACATGGCACATGTGGGAGTATCGTATATAATCAACATCGTAAACAAAGTGTACGTACGTGTAAACGGGTGCACGCGCATAACATATGCACCGATGTGAAATGTTATAAAAAAACTGTTGGCGTTGAATTGGCTATATTAAAATTTTATTAAAAAAAAATAAAATTCCCAATCGCAGATGCAACACTCTACTCTCTCATCAGTTATTTAGAAGGCTACAAAGAAGGGCATAATTTTCGCAGATTTTTTTTAATCGGCCGATTAAATCTGATAAGTAATTAATTTTTATTTACGTAACCCGCCGTGTTAAAATTGACCTTGCGATTCGTACTCAGAGGGTCAAATTCTTTCTACAGCATCCAGGCACCACGTGGTACACAAGCTTCGTATACTCTACCCCTGTCAGTATGTAATCGCAGCTAACCAATCTGCAGGGCGCCACGGCCCAGCATCTCAGAGAATGGACCCAGCCCCTCGGATCAATCAAACGGAGTAAAGAAATGTATAACCTAACCTACAATTCGCGTTGGTCTATAGTATATAGGTATACAGCCACTGTAATAACATTGCTGCAGTTCCCTATACTGCGCGTCATCCGTATCGAAGTGTGTACAGGCAATATGTGGCGCAGGTTACAAAAACGCATTCCCTTATCTATCCCGTGACATGATTTATAATTTTTGAACCTCGGAAATCCTTTCAGAGCCCGATCCTCCGTCAGCCACAAAATGGCTCTCGTATATATGTATAACCCATGAAAGGTTTCCATCCCCGAAAAAGGGGTCTCGCTGTGGAACCTTAAGGGTCCCATACATGTATCGAAGATCTTTCACCCCTACGGTAATAAAGTCTCGACACAAATCGCAAGCGGTATGTACAAGCTAGAAGCGTTACCTACAAGCTGTAATCAGTGTTTCTCTATATATTGTGCTGCGTTAAAAATTTTTTAATAAAATAAATCTAGTACTCTGGTTCAAAGTTCGAAAGAGGTTTTTGAACGTCAATTGCAATTTTCAGAATCCAATGACAGACTTGGGGTAAGTCGTATTTTCACGATGGTATCAGTAGCGTGATAAGTAGCTGGAAGTATGTTAATTAATTAATTGATTAACGTACGAGGAATTGCATCAGTAAAATTTATCATGAAAATTTTAAAAGTTGCACCGATTAAATGATGCGTTATCAGAAATGAAAAATAATCGAAATTCGATGCGTTATATTTTTTGGATGCTGCTAGGAAATTTGAGGATTAATTATTATTTTGTAATGAGGGATGATAACAGTCGACGAGGAGTGTTGTTGATGAATATTCATTATCAATAGTGCAACATTCATCTCTTCCTTGTCAATGCAATTTTTACAGAGCACGTAAGTCCTTAATACCGTGCTATCACTAAGCGCATATGATTCCATCCTTATCACGTGTATCAGTTGTTTATATTAATTTGAGTAGTTATTTTTTTCATCTTTATCAATTTACTTGATACTCGCCATAATCGGTTCGAATATTATGCAAGCAGTGCGTTTGGCTTAAGATGCATTTTTGATGGGAAAAAAAAAGTATTCGTGGGATGTCACGTCATTAATTTATAATTTATTTTCAAGTTCTCTTCAGAATTATACTTCACGAATACTTACAGCTGTATGGTAATCAAGTGGCATTGCAGTTTAGTGCGCTACTGGTGAACTTCCGGCGCGAGCGGAAAACCGGAAGTCATACAGAGTGCAGTCTGGTAATGTTGAGTAATTATTCCTGCAGTTTAGTGCATTCGCCAATTTTCGAGTCCCGAGACGTATTATTTTCAACCAGCTACGAGAACAATTGGATAATTTTTTTTCTATTACTAAATCATGTCCGTTGGTCAAACAGGCTTTTTTTAATCGTCCTTATTAGGTATTTTGAATTCCAAAAATTGCATTATTTTCAAGCGATGTTTCCTAATTAGGACAACAGCAATTACGGTGCGCCGTTGCCTCGTACAATGGAGCTATTTTGGTTTTGCGGGAAAAAATTGTTTAGCTGGAATAAAAAAAGGCCTTCCACCCGAACCCGTTGTTGGTTAACCATTTATCGTCTCTCTCCACAGTAATTTTGTTAAACTTCTCTCACCTTTCACCCGGAGTTTCACTGGGTAACCTTCGGTCGATCGATAGCCAAAAAGAGAGGGAGCGAGAGAGAAAGAGAGCGAGAGGGAAAAAGAGAGAGTGGAAAAATATAACCTTTCGAAAAAAAACCTTTTTTTTCTTCCAATTATTTTCACTGTATGTCAAACGTCTTTTTTTGGTGCTGCAGCAGACCAGGTCGATTTTACTCGTTTCACGTGAATTCCAATTGGCTAGTGTATTTACGCAAGCACACACCCATCGGCCATTGTGCCTAATCGATTCTGGAGTTAAACCACAATTCTCGGATTATGAATTCAATGACGCGATGGTCCAGCGTTCTCATCGTGATTTTATCCCGAGCAACGTTGACAACAGACTTTTCCTTTTTAACGTCAAAATTAATTATACTTATAACTGTTACCATTTCCAATAACGATCCCAGTGCGCATGCGCCTGTCTGCTTGCGCGAAGCTGTCACACTCAAAATTCATCAGTCAAAAGCGATTATTTCGTCGAATCAATCACGTTCCGATGATTTTGCTGTATTCTGAATGGGCTTTCGGCACGTCAGTTATTTCTTCGTTGACACCGAGTCGAGGGGTTGACCCTTGGGGATAATTTAATTTTCATCACCCGTTAGCAATTAGGATGCCATTTCGCGTAGTAGCTTCGCACGGCGTGAATAAAGGGGCGATTAAAAATAACCTGCAAGCCCGACAATATCAAATTAGCTAGAAAATGCATTACGCATTCACCTTGCGGAATAATGCTAATATCACTATGACGTATAAATTTTAGTAAAGTGTAAAAATAAAATTTCGCACACTCGCACTGTGCTAATAATGAAAATTTAATACGTGCTAAATCTTAAGACCGTTGCGATAAGACCAACGCTATAAGGCCGTGCCAACTATTTCGTTTGATTTTACGAGTGAAACTTCTACAACGTAAAGGTCCGTCCACATGGCAGTCTTACTCCGGGTATACACCGAAGTCGTTATAATTTCCTCTGCAATAAATTTACTCCCGAGTTAATTTAATGGATTGTAGGAACTAAGCCATTTGCCGATGAGGTGTTAGATTTGTATGTGGTATTGCTTTATGCTTTGAGAATTGAATTGCAGGTAGCTGCTAAGAGGTGCCATTGAAATTCAAACAAATTGATTTTCATTCGCGTTACAGAAAAACCTATTATATATACATATACATATATAAATACACTACATACCCAGTAGGTATAAAATTCAGTACACGTTAAGTACCCAAATGCTTGTAGTCGATTTTCATTCAATTCCCAATGCTATGTCCTCTTTATGTTCGCAAAACTATAATGCCTCTCGATTTTCAACTTTCAAACTGTTTCCGGATGATGGAATGAAATCTGTTAAAGCTGGTTCAAAAAAAAAAATATAGAGCAGCTATTCAACTCTGTACCACTGGTGAAGCTGTACGAGGTGCACTACTCAGGTACTTACCTGTATCTGACTGATCTACGTAATTTCTGAATCGGTACATGCCAACAGACTCAGCTGCACTTATCGGGTAAAATCGCAAAGCGACAAGTGCTCGCCGTGAAATTTTCCGTTGAATTTTTTTTTTTGGAATTACGCTTAAAAACTGAATTTACCGGTTACAGTATCCCCTACACTTTTAGGAGCTAGGTAAACTTATCCGAAGCCACTTTAAATTAAATGCATGCTCACTTTGTAAGGTCGAAACGCCAACGTCGTCTGTGAGTACCACTTAGAAAATTGGATTTCTCACACTGCAGTACCGTCATATTATCTATTATACGCAAAGGGAAAAACTCTTCCGATGATTCTCTGAAAACCCTACGTTCCTTTTGCCTCATTCAACAGGAATTTATTCATCCCCACACACTATACCTATACTTCGTTTAAATAACCGTAGGAACGATTTAGAAAATTAATATGCAGAAAAAAATTATGCTACTTACACGTATGTTTCATTAATTAAATTTATTTATTGAACAGCACCAGTTGTATAATTTATTAATCGCAAGGAGCCCTTGTTCCTATACGCGACTCGATCATGTTCCCGTGGCTGAATCGTCGATAAGAATTTTAAATAAATATTCCAAAATTGTTAGAGGACTACTATGCAGAGATCGATGAAAACCGATGATCTTTGAAAAAAATCATCCGCCATGATTTTTAAAATTTTTTTTAAGGGTAAAATCGCGAAAATTATTACTAAAATTTATCAGGAACCATAAAGAGCCCAGTTGCATGCGAAAAGAACTCCTATTTATTTTTCATCCGCTGGAAGCTGATCTGCCAACTTGACACGCGTGTAGACAGGCACGCTCCGAGCCGTGTTTCAATGATGGTTTTGAAACTGATATCCTCCCGTTGCAGCGAGACCAGGAGTACCAACAGCATCGCAACGGACGGTTCACGCTGACGCCAGCAGACAGGAAGTACTCGTTTACGGGCTGGGGCGAGGGGTAAAGAGAGGAGGCAGGAAGCAGGGGGTGAAAAGGATGAATGCGATGAACGAGGATAGAGGGGACCGGATGAGAGAAGAGCAGTTCTCTTTGAAGAGGAGGAAAAAAGATGAGAATAGAATAGAAGAGACAGGGATGGAGATAGAGGGAGAAAAATTCGCGGTAAACTCCAAGAGGGGTAGCAATTCTACTTAATCGAACGATCCCATTCGAGGTCTATGCACATAGTGGCGCATCCCCATTGCGCGTCTGTTCGCTGCTGCCCAACCTCAAATACGTGATGTTCATTTGATGCTGTAACGTTGACGTATGACGTAACGAACGAAACACCCGAATAAACCATCGTGACTTTTCATCAGCCAATTTCGCTAACCCTTTGACGTAAAGCACAGGCTTATACTGGCAGACGAGCATCGTTAAGGGCGGATTCAAATTTGACGAATCGTTCAATTATTATTATATATAAAAACTTGAGTCCAGCTGATATTTATTTTTCAATATTTCGTATAAGTATGAGCATCGAATAAATCTGATTAACGCCTAAGATAAGCGATATCGTTGAGGGGTTGATCTTTTACAGGACTTTTTTTTCTATTCAATCAATTCAGTCGTCGTCGTCTTCGCGAATCCGTCTCATCTTTTTTTTTTTCGCCAGGGGTAGCACCTCATTGTCGTTTGGTACTATAGAATTTCAAACGGCTCAATCGAATTCTTTTATTCAGCGGTTGGTACCACGTAACCATTCACGGCATCTGATTCATCGAAATTCGCCAATCTTTAAATCCAACGCTCAACCGAGCTACGCATCAAATGCCTTCTGTAGTCCCCTTATTTCCATATTGGTGTGTGTATCGCTTTATTTTTTTTTTTCACTATCATTTGTACTGGCTAAGATTTCACTGTCAAAGACTTGCGCAACTAGGAGCTTAAAAGATCCAGGACGTGAAATTCCGTAAGAACTTCCTCTTCCTCGTCCTTGCTTGAATTTATTTCTCTTTTGGGAACAAGTTTCAGATTCCGTAAGGACGACTTAAAATATGTAGACCAACCAGAGCACCTCTATAACTTTGTCAGACCTTACGGCTTTACGTTGATTGGTCCGCAGCTTAAGTTTTCCTTACGGAACTTTTGTGTGCAGAACCCCTTATCTCTATAATTCCTGGTGTTTAGGTATGTCCGACATCGAACTACAGAGCACGGAGTAACCTAAGTGCTCCTACAAATTTATGCTGACTGTTACTCTCCCGAGGAATACGTATTTCCCCAATTTTCCCTTCGCTGGTTTTTCCTTTCCAAATTTGGAACTACAACGAAACGGAATAAAATATATAATTAGAAAAAAAATTAAATATTTTGCCACGTACAAAGATATAGGGAATTTTCAATTCGATTTTCAAATTCCGTTTTGCACGGAAATGACGATGCTCGAGCATCGTCGGTATTCAGTATATATGTACAGCATATAGAATGCTCGTGCTGAATATTCAGAGTACAATTTTTCAGGATACACACGATTATCCAGCAGAGAATCTTTATCGCTATACAAAAAGCTTCCTGCGATTCCCGCCGCCATTCAACACAGGACATTTCGCCAGCGCGATGCTTCGACGCGCGCTAAATTGATGCCGGCATTGTGAAAATTAATAAAACGTACAAAAGTTTCTTTGCCACGGGGTATATTAATTACATCTCGCAATTCATTAACTCGTAATACTTTACAGTGGCATTAATGGCAAACAAATAAATATTTATACCAAGCAAATACCCTATACAGCAAATGCATTGACTTCGGTTGCGAAATATGTAAAGCTTTATATATATATATTATATAAATACTTATATATATATTTAATATTTTTCAACTTCCCACGAATAACCATCTGTGTTTCTTCACCAGACGCCTTATAAGAAATCGTAATAATCCGAGAGGGAAAATTTTTTATCCCACTTTGCCTATACACTATTGAAATAGAAAAATATCACAAGATCACGGAGTCAGGGCAAACTACATAAAGCCTATTTATACAAGAAACAGTAAGGCTGCTTCTCATTTCTAAGTTAGGTCACGAACGGCCGCGAAACATTTGAGAATTTTAGCTGGTCAGCGAGAAGTGTACGTTTCCGTTTCTGTTACTTTTTTTCTTCTTACCCCCCCTCCCAACTCGACCCTGCTCCACTCGCAGGATTAGAAAGGTCAGACATGGACCGAAAAAATACACGTGATCAATACCAAGGAGCCCGTCGTGCTCTTCGTGTTCGACAGTGCGGAAAGTATACGGTAGCGATATCAAGGCGAGTTCCCAGTATTGTTAACGTAACTTCAAAGGCACCGACCCGGTGAGACACATACACGAGTCTGATCTCCCAGTTTCTATAGGATCTGGACCCGATGATGGTCATCCTCTTTGTCTTATAAAAAATTGCATTGCTCCGGTACCCAAAGAATTTTATTTTTATTGCCTCTTGCCCTGAGCAACCCTCAAGGCACTGTCGCATGGTCAAAAAGATACAGGGGAGTCAATTGCAAGAAGTGCAGATAAAAGAAGTGGGTATATCCTTTTGGAAGGGATATTGATCTCTCTTTAAGTGCTTGACACAGTTTCCAATGGCTCCGCGAAAAAATTCTTCAAAGTTACCTGGATCGGAGCAAAGGAATATGATTATAATAATTCTTAGTGAATTTGATCTTGCGACACTTTGCTCTTATTGTCCTTTAATTCTGACGTTTCGACTTTGATCAGTTTTAAATGATGCCAATGAAATTTTGCCGTTTTTAGGATCGATCTTTAAATCGAGCTATAGGTGAAAGGAAATAATTTGGCAGCCACGTGGACTTTGATTTTCGGTTTATTTCGAGGACGGTATTATCCCGGAAACGGGTTTCACGGTCGATTCTCTTCTTGGGACTGTTCGAATAAAAAGGTAGGGTATAAATGCAGGTAAAGGCGAGTGCGAATGAGGCGATGGTGAAAGTGGAGTAAACTGAAAGTTGATTATCGGGGACTCGTACCGAGTGGGGAAGTGGTTATAAGAGACAAAAAAAAGGAAAGGGGGTTTTGGAGAAGAATGAGGAAAGGAGTTAAGGGTCATAAGGAAGAGTGCGTACTTTTCCCCAAATGTCGAACAAAAGTTTTACCCAAGATCGATGCTTGCGACACGACGTTAAGCCTTTGGCCCTTAAGCCACGGAGCTTTTAAAGTTCTCGCCGTTGGAAACTCTCACAAATTGACTGCGACATCCCGTAAAGGGTAACTCCAATAGTGCGTTCGCAGATGCTCGTACTTTGGAAATTCTCCTCACGTCGAGTCGACGACGCATTGACAAAGCAAAATTTACCTGCCAGTAGCGCGAGCCTGTCTGACACGTTTTAGGTTTTTCTACTTGCGCATGGAAAATTAATTATATCCGTCTTCCACTCTCGTTGCTTATTTCACGAGAATTACAGGAGAAAAAGAATTATTGGGTTACTCGTGTCTGTTAACGTGTATGGTATTTTATGAAAAAAAATTCCACGGTTGTCAAGGGGATTTTCAAAATTGTTACCTAAATTCAAAACTGAACGGAGCAATCGTATTGTACTTCGAATTACGTAGCCCTGGGCTTCTCGCAGTAGTCGTAGTCGTTCGCTGGCCAGACAGCGGGCGTTATCTCCGATAACGAAGACGTCAGGAAAATTTGCAAATTACGAGAGCAATAATTGACTTTGGAATTATTTTGACAGCGTCGACGTTACCCTCAGTTGAGTGAACGTGAGAAATCGCATTTAAGGAGAAAGTCGGATATTTAATTTTGACAATAATTTATTTAGTAACGACATTTAAAAAAGAAGTCAGGGATGCGAGTCTAGTTATTCTAGGATAAAAAATATATATAATTTTTGAACGTGCAAAAATATTGTATCGAATAAAAATTATCAGTTTCAATCAAAGATCAAAGAAAAATCTATACACGAGTGCATCACTTTCTATAAACTTTTTTCCTTTTTAGCGTGCATCAAACACAACTTCTATATCGCCAAAATACCTCTCTGCTCATCTCTCTACCTATCTTGTACATCCATTGAGAGTGTCCGTGATTCAAAAGGACACCCCATAGAATATTTCATAATCCTTCCACAGGGAGCCATAATCCCAATGACAGGGAGATCATAAAACGGGCTTATCTTCATGAAATTTCAATGGGAATGAAAGAGAGCGAAATATTGACACTGATCTATCCTTAAGCCCGCAGTGTTGCTTATCTATTCTCGATTGTCTTGATATTCAACGAAAGATAAGTAAAAAAGTAAATTCATCCATCGCTTTGTACAGTAAAAAAATAAAAAACCTACATGCTCGAGCAAAATTAATAATTATTAATAAAATTCCCATACGAAACCACTGAGCGATAATCATATCCAAATATACCCAAAGGAAATGAAACATCGATTCGCGATTGTAAAATTTATAAATCGATCGGAGTACAGAAAACATCGTGACTAAATAATTCAGTCGACCTTTAATTTCCTCTCAGTTCGCGCCCAGCAACGTACAGACTTATCGCTCGTATCGATTGGATTACCGGGAAGATATATTTCCAAAAAGACAAGCCCCCTCCCCTTACTCTCATAAATTCCATACAAAAAAACCTACCGATATCCGTACAGTCAATAGCAAAAAAAAGATATGCTTGAAAAATGTTCCATTTTCGAAATCCCATAGGCAGACCCGACACTCCATATTTTCACTCGCATTGATAAGACAGCCTACCGATACACGATTCAAAGAAATATTATCAATAAAACCTGTTAATGAGGTTAATCGAAATTCGCGCTCGTCGTTTCGCACAAAAAAATCTCGTTAATTATCTCGAGTGTAACCCCACCCCTCCCAAGGGTAACACAGCCCCCCTGCCGAAGTTACGAGTTCTTGGGCTTTTCGAGCGAAAAGCCATCGTTCTGAGGAATTGAACAGCGTGAAAGGAGGGGGAGGGAGGGGAGGCAGGGGTGAGGACTGACACCCCCGAAAAAAACTTAATCAACTCAAATAATATCGGGCGACTGACAATTTCGTCTGCTCGACTTGATTCACCCGTTCGAGTTATTCCGTCAAAATAATGTTTAATGCCGATAGCCTCGGTTTTTCCAATCATCGCTGGAATCATGGGAAATAATGGATTTGCAAATCGAACGGCTTCGTTCTCAATAGGAGCTTGTTTCGATGCTAATACCTTAGGCTAGTAGAAAGTTACCGATATCGAATTCGTTCTTTTCGTCTCCGTTTCACTTTCCTATTTTTTTCCATTTTTTTTATTCGCCAGCCTTTTATCATTTTTTTTAACTCTCCTCGCCATTTCCCCTATGCTCGCCTACGATCTTTCTATTTATGACGGCGACGCCGCGACGCCCTCTTTCTTCACCCAGTCTCTCTACCCTGTGTATCTACGTTTACCAGATACCCTTTCAGCCTTCGTGCTTCGTACGAGATGATTTCCGATTCCGTCACGTATCGTGTATACACAGTGCGAAATTTAGCTATGGTAATGGGACTCGGGATTAAGTTTCGAGCAACATGTATCGGTTAAGTGCGAAATAACGTGGGGCCAGACTTCGATAAATAAATCCTTACGGGAATGTGCTAACTGGCAAAGGGAAGTCAAGCAGCAGTAGCGCCTATCGATATTTGACTGTACAGATTCTGTATATGGACCGCGGGTCGAAGATTCCAAGTATTCAGAACGCACCTGTCAGAATCCCCTATGGAATTAAAGAGCTGGACCAGGTTTCAGCGGCATTCGAGAAATCCGGATTTTTCAACTGAGACCCGCTACATACGCTGTTGCATCATTGATAAGATTTTGAAAATCGAAAGGTCCCATCGCACGACTGAACCACGTGGTGCGACTGTCAAGCAAAAACCAAAATACGAACAAAGGAAATTTATTGATGACCTCAGCACACGAGAGCCAAGTCCAGGCGTTCGTTTGGCTACGGTATGGAATTATCATGTAATTAATAAATAATTTATTAGACGTTTGTTTAATAAAAAAAATAGGGAATTTTTTTAAAACTAATTCTGCCTGTATACGCGCCTTCGAGTCATTCGCTTGCTCTTATATGGATGAAGCGTAACAAGTCGTGTTATTGGCGATTTGTTCGCGATCCAAGGTCTTCATTGGAAATTCACGGCGATCGGTTGGGAAGAAAGGTACAGAAGAGTCTCTTCGGTCTAAGTGTCGCTAGTGGATCGATCAGGATGGGAATGAGGGGGGAGGGGTTAAAATTGGCCAAGTGGAAAACGTGCCGTGATAAGAAGAAAGAGTGCCGTGTGGAAGAAGAGCGTAAAGAGGAAGTGGAAATATAGGTATAGATATGGTGACGCTACGAGGGGAGTGGGGGAACGTGTAGGATACGGATGACGCATCGTCATCGGAATTGTTAAAGAATTTTTTAAGTCATTCACCTCGTTTACCTAATTTGGTAATTTTTTTTGGGGACGTTAATTAGTCGTAACTTTGCTGCATACGCATTACTTTCTGGAAACGGGATGTGTGGGTATAGTCGCGACAAAAAAAGTTCGATCGCTCGACTCGGGAACGACACTAACCATACTCGTAACTTTTTAATAAGATTTCCGGCATTTCCAGGCAACCCGCAGTGGCCAAAAAAACCTGTATGTAGGGAAACCCAATAAATAGTTTAATTTCCGCATGCGAATGGCACTTTTCTGAGAGCTTTTTTTTTGCCCAGCTCTCGAGATTGAAATCGAGGCTCATTGTCTTAACGCCTGAGCATTTATAAGAGCTTTTGAAAATACGAAAAAAAAAATTCTTTTTAATCGAGATCAAGAAAGTTGACATTTAAAAAGCTTCGGTGACTAGTATGATAAGGGTGGCTGGCAAGGGATTTTTTTTCGTGGTTGCGTTCCGCCCTTCAAACTAACCTCGATAAGCTGTCACTTTCATTTTAAATTTTGATTACCGCAGGCAACTGACGTAAAGAAAGTACCTGACTTTCCTGCACATAATAAACCGTATAACTTCCGCCTTTATACCTTTTTTCAAGCAAATCGACATTCGCGATTTGAAAGGAAACTTTTTTTAGCCTGCTAAAACCACATGTACCCATCGACGCGTGATCGAAAATTATTTTCCCGCACGAACCTAAAATCCTCGTCAAAATTATTCGCCGACGTCCACATGTGGACGCGTCACCTTACGTGACTCCTACCCCACCCTCTTTAGAATTGCCAAGGGAAACTTTGTGATACCGTTACGACTCAGGAAGAAGTAAAAAATCGGGAAGATCTGTAGCGAATAAAAACAAGGTTACCAATGAAAACACATAAAGGCCCAGGCATTGGAAACGAACGTAAGAAACATCGTAGCGCCAGTAAATCCCAAGAGGCAAGTTTGTGCCCCAAATCCAAAGACTTGATACCGATCCAGAGTAAGCTGAGGAAACCCAACCAAAAGCTGCATTGCCATACCAGCACCCCAGTGGTCACGAGTCTTGCCAGAAGCAGCAGCGCCGCGAAGTGGCCCAGGTGTTTGCCCGTCCAAGTTAGATTGCTGGGAAGCCCAACATATTCTAATTATACGCGCGACATAGAAACTTGCCCGAGCGACGCGACGTGCCGTGAAATGCGCTTTTTTTCCTCCCCCCCACAGCGAAGCATCAGGATTCGTAAACGCGTTGGCAGGTATGCGCCATGCATTTTACGGCTTGTAATTCAGCTCGCGCGCGGCAAGCTCTAGAAGGCTTACGCGAAGCGAGCTTACGAGAAGACCCGAGCTTTCCCGAAGCTTCCAGCCTCGTTCCCGCTGACCAAAAACAGAGAACTTCTCAACCAGTACCATAAATTGCTCACAAGTAATGAGGGGGGTCTTGAACCCAAGAGACGATCGGCTTTAATGTAGTCCCTCTGTCTACCCCCCCTGTCTCCTCTTTCTTTCCCACCCACCCCATTCACTCGCACCCTCTCCCCAGCTACGTTTGCTTATCCCACCAAGTCAATCTTCATATTTTTTTCCCCATAGGGAATTTCTTCGAGACCGTCCTCTCAACCAGGTCACCCTTGTTTGCCGAAGGGTTTCTAGAGAGAAACCGGATTCGACCCTTCGGTCGTTCCCGGCGTTAAACCTTCACCGCGAGGGCGCAGCGATCGCTCCTCGTTCCCATCGTCAAATGCTTCTTAAGCTGCCGATGCGACGGGGCCAGGTTTACGCGAACCGGAAATTAGCGATGAGGCAGACGTTACCGGGGCTTAGTACGCCTCTGTCGCGATACATGAGAACTGCATTAAGGACAGTATACGCGATACGATTTCTTATCGATCTGTCACGTCATCGGTCTTCGGTTCCTTCGGATTCGTCTTTTCCACTTTACTCATCCTCGTTATTCGTCACCCGGTATGTCCAGGAAAAAGTAACTCAGAGCTCGTCCAGCCGCTGGCCCACCCGAAATTTACTACGAAACGCTTTATGGCTGAGGTGGTAAAAAAAACAGTACGTAGCAAATGGAGGACTCTGGTATCTATATGTCATTTTTGAGGTCCTTTCGCGGACCTCCCAGAGTCAAGCCCTTGGGCAGGCTAAAAATCTCATTAGCGTGACCCACGAGCGGGCGACCCTGGACGGAGGAAAAAGTTTGATGCCAGCCGCGAGGGTCGGAGAGTTCATGCATAGTAAGCGAAAAGGGCCCAGGTGCCATTTGCAAGCGTGTGACCAAGAAATGGTATCAAGGTAAATTAGTGGCGGCTGGACCAAGTACCAGCTGGATCTACCATGGGTACGTACGATGCTGTTTCCTCTTGATTACATGATACATACATACTTGATCAGGTTAAAATTTATCCATTGAAATTGGCTCTCCCGTAAAATCTATGTAAACGAAATGTTCTATGGAAAAAAAAAGATCAATGCGCTCGGAGTTAAATGAAATTCACTCGGTTCGAAATTCTATTTCGATTATTTATACTCTATACTCTGTTTCCGATAACTCCGCGCCGAAGCAAGGACTCATGGGAGCAGCGGGTGTTACAAATTTTCGAATTTTTCAAATCTCGTGTTTGCTCTTTACAAATTTTCTAATTTCGTTATGGGTCCGTCTTTATCCTTCCGTACAGGCTGCTCCAAAAATCAGCGGAGCTTCATCGATCGGCCTGACATCGAATACCGCGTTATAAGGCAGACGGGGACCTTAGCTCGAACGAAAACGGCAACACTGAATATTTATTCGGTTCGGTTGTTACGTAACATCGGAAATACGTTCTTTGCCGAAATCTTATTTGCGACGTGAAAGACGAGCGCGAAGGTCAAAGGTTGACACTGATCTTTTGTAGCGTTACCTTTGACCTGGGACAGTGCTGACTCTATTTAATATATAAATTCGACCGCGTTTACGTAAGGACCTTGGTCCACTGAATTTATCTCTGCTATCGTGTTCCTAATGAGCTTTTTTTCGATTCTACTGAATTATATTGCAGTCAAGATTACGGTTGCCTTAAGGCGCTTTTCACGATCGGCGACAATAGAAACTTCAAGCCGTTCAGATTCTGCGTCCGCGATGCGCCAATTTTATGCCTGTTGACTGGAATAAAAGATCTTGAACTTTCCCTTCGTTTTCTTAGGTCACTGGATTATTTCAACTTTCGAGCTTGTTGGCTCATCTACTGTGTGCCGTGGGGTCGAAGGTTAAATATACTTGCGATTCGGGTCGATTATCGCGAAAACTTAATATCTCTTGCGATATACATATATATGTTGTGTACTGTATGAAGGCATATTAGACAGAACCGAAGTTGTATTACGTGGCTAAATTTATTTGTTAATTTAAGCCCGCACTTGCAAACAAATTAGAACTTTCCTAAATCCGTGGACTTAGGCCTGGATTTCGTGCCACATGTGCCTCGTATAGATAGAGCATGTATGCATGGGCTCTCGTTACTTTGGAATGATATCCAGCTTAAGGAGGGACTATTCCAACAATTAGAGAAATTTCGCTGCATTATTGTTCTCCGTTCTCTCGAATCCAACTCGAATCAAATACTTCAATACGTTCGATACTCCATTGGACTCGTGCCCATCGACAACAGAAATGAGTTAGGGACTCGATCGAGTTTTAACATTCGAATTAGACGCCATGGCACACATCCTGAGTGCTTTTGAAAATTTTTTTTGTTGTAACTATCGGTTCACTGGGGTTTTCAAAATTGAATGCAATTTCGTATCGGTATATCGATTTTCTATTAGGTGAATAATGGAACGCGTTATATTGAAATTGCTAGAAAATTACTAAACTTGAAAATGTGTGGTCTGGAAACAGGAATCAAAAGATACTTGAAATAGCGTCGCGACGTCCATTGATATGACGTTCTTTAACTTCGTCCCTTGTGGAAAATATGAAAGTTCAGCAGCTGAGGAAGATACAAAAAAATAATAATTAGAAGAATAATTGCAAATGAGGTTTAAAAAATACAGAAAAATTTAATAAAAAAACTAATATCAAAAATTTTGAAAATTATCCAACCTCAATACTCTCTTCAGCCATCATCCCTGGCAGCCACCTTGGATAAAATTTTCAATCAGTCCCCAGCAGAAAATCTCGTAAGACAAACGTTAAGCGATCCATTCACGGTTTGTTCATTGATCGGATCCACGGCGCCACATAATATCAATTATTTATGTAGAGCAGCGATAATGGCCAAATCGAACGACGCAACGTTCGAGGAAATTTTATTGATTCTCCTAGGGAGCGTCTTTGAATGCAAATGAGAGAGTCAGATCGGTGCCTCGAGACCTGGCCAGAAGATTGTCCTGATGGAAAAAAAAAGAAAAGAAAATATTAAAATATGCAATGAGAGTCGATATTTTTCTCGATCGTCGTTATCACTCGTAATTCATACGGAATTCGAATCGATTGATTTTTCAATGCATCCTGCGCAAGGCACAGGTCGCCCTGACCTAACCTAACCTATATCAAATTGCACAGCGACTAACTCCACCCGCTTCTTTACTGCGCTACACGTACCTATACCTACCACAGGTTCATACCTATATATATGTATCCATCTACCCTGCCTTTGGTCCAGCTTACGCAGTCCAGCACTGGATGCTGGCACCCCCTTACCACGCGATCATCTGGTCAATGAAATTCCTCCGCTCCCACAAACTCATTCGACCGAAGAGTAGAAATACCGCCGATTTTCTCCGATCAAACGTCAGCCGCTTTTCCGGCTTCAGCCAGGTTTACAAGCGGCGAACAAAACGACCGTGTCGATATAGATCCTTCCTATCTGACCTTTGATCCCGACCCAGGCAGATGACAAATCCGTGACCTGCGACAAATCCTGCGACCTTCAGCCGTGGTACAGAGTAACGTCAGGATCATCAACAGCCTCCGAAAATCCTAGCACAGACTATCCTCAGTACTCTGGACCCCGATGAACTTGCACGGGACCTATTGGATCCTGAATTTACTCTTATCATTATCCTTGGACTCGATATCAGCTGTCGAATACACTGCACCTGAACATACTCCAGACAAGATGTAACGAATAAAAAAAAAATCTTCCTACCCACCCACGGAGATCTATGTCTTATCGATCCATACCCTTCGGCACCCGAAGATCTATTACTCTTCTCCATAGAACATTGAGCATACGTAGCTATCGTGTGAATTTATCGCTGATCGAGTCATTCGCGTCCTACTGCGAAATCCCATTAAGTTCGCGACCGTCGAGAATGGATTCAGTGAAATTTCCATCTTGGAATTTACGCATCGGACCGTCATCGATTAAACGAGATCTTCGGGTGACGAGGGAGGGGGGTGGGTGGCTACGACCGATTCGCTTCAGGAACGAAGGGTTCTTGAGAAATTTGAAAATTTGCATGAAAGCACAAGGAGAAGGATCGTTGCCCCTTTCCAAGCCAGAGAAAGGGCTGATCAAGGAGAAGAACCCTTAATAGAAGAGGTCAAAGAATAGACGGACACCGTGGGCATTGTTTTCGCGAACAAAAAGGAGCAACAGGGAAATTCGATTAATCGCGAATTTTTTTTCCCAACTTATTTTCTCTCCCCGCACAATCGCCACGTCGATTTCGCGTGCATGAATTTGGTAAAATTTTGGCAATATACAATGACAATTTTTGGCAATTTTGATCCCGTTACGAGATCGACGAACTTCGATAAAAAAAAAGTGTCATCGATTGTCTCGCGCTGCTGTGTTGACGGGGAACAAGGCGAGGGAAGGCGGTATTGAATTAGGGACGTAGCTTTAGGCTTTATTCGGTCGCACATTGAGTAATTTGATTTGTCCCAGGGGCGAAGGGTGGCCTCTCTTTTTCAGGAAGGAGATTTAGCAAAGGCGCTACTCTACAGCCGATTCCTCGTGAAAGGCTTAGGTACTGTGTATATACATACACAGGGTTACTCGACCGAACGATTTCGTTAGTCGAGACAGTGCTACCACCTTGTTAAAGAAATAAAAAATTCTGAAGCTCGAGAAGCTAATAATTTCATGAATGTTAACTTTCGTTTCTTCGAGCACGTCGTGCTCTGATTTATGAGATCAGCCATTTATGGCCAACTTATGCCTTTGCCCGCGGACCACCCTGTAGCTGTATGAGGTACTATACGTGCAAAGGATACGATCGTCAAAACGAATATATTATTTTGGATATTGATTAAATGTATCTCAGACCTAATGTGGGTCCAGTTATGTACTAGGGCACGTGTGTCTCCTAAATTGTAATGCTACGTTGGGATTCGTTTATGTGAATTTTCATTCAACATAGATATACAGAATGGCTTGCCAAGTCATAACCTCTTCTCGAGTGGACCATTTACTTAGGAGCCGCGATAAGCATCAAATCCACTAAATTTTTTCCCTTCACGCTCTCGGATATTGGCTTAAGTGAGCAGTAAGTCCGATGTGGTTTTTTTTTTACGAGGAGCCCCGCGACGGGCCTGGATCTTGGGCCGAAAGGGAAAATGGACGCTGTCGGTTAGCTTGGAAAATCACTGTAATAAAAAAAAAAATCAAGCAACCCATTAAACCGGTCGGATTTTAAATATCCATTAAAAGTCTTATTTTTCTTTAGGAAAAAGAGTCGTTTGCTTTTCGCACCCTGTTATACCCCATCGCACGAGCCCCATAGTCCCGATGATCACTTGGTGCAAAAAGGATGATGGGAAACGAACGATTTAACTCTTGCTTCGTGTGCCGCGTAACGACGAGGGCTTGTGGGTGTATTGAAAAAATTTGCGTAATAAACTCACTTATAAAGAAGAAAAAAAAAAGGATAGAGTCATTAATTATTATCGTGACTGATTTAAAATTATTATCACCAGATCGTGCCAGTCGCGATAAGGATCCCACGTGGTTTTAATGTTCGCCGAGAATTCTTATCGGATGCAGACCCAAAAGGCGGACGATGGGTATAGATAAAAAAATATTTTCGGTCTACTTTCAATTTTGACAGACCCTTTTTCAAAGGGACTCGGGGCCCAGGATCCGATTTCGAAAATTTAAACGCTTCGACGGATAATCGTACAAAGGTGTCGGTACGACGTTTCCTTGCAATTCTCTTAACCCGTTCGGATAGTTCCTTTAGCGCAGCTTCCGGTCGAGAAGATTTCCTATACTTTCAGCATAAATTTAAAGAAAGTAGAAATTTATTCCGCGACACGACTCGATTGGGTTGCCATGGTGATCCGTTAGACAAATTGTATGACCCAGAATGAAAGTATTAAATATAAAAATTTCATCGAATACCAATAACGTCCTTGCAAATCTCCTTAAGGCACTGTGCAAATAATTTAAACATCCGTTTAAACAAATTGCGAATATCCATAACTCGATGTCACTGAACAAATATTGTTTCGTCGTTCCCAAGTTCAAAAGCTCATGCCAGTATACCTATACAGTGCGTTTATTGATTATAGAGCAAAGAAGCATATACCTTTCAAATATATTAAATTCCTCGAGAATTCATCAAGATTTTCCTCAAATGCGAATTCTTCGTTCTCATTCGAAACGCAGTCTGTACCTCAAACACAATCGAAGGCAACCCCACCGCCTCACTCGTAAACCTCGGAGACCTCCAAACAATAAGGAATTTCATGAAACTATTCGAATCTCCATAATCCCTAAGCTAACCGTTAATTATCAACCCCAGACACCGCATTCCGCATCAAGACAAAGTCCCTTTGAGTCGACAGTAATTTTCTTGGATTCAACAAACTCACGATACCGCAACTAAATAGATACGTTTCCCGGAAAGCAAAAAAAAAATATGCATAATTTACAACGTATCGTAAATGTGTCCCGTAACGTAGCACTTAAATAGCCTTGAAAAATGTTCCAATAATCGTAAAACAATAACCCTCTTGTTGCAGTTGGGAAAGTTCATTCGCGTTGAACTTCGTTAAAGGAGGCTAATTAAAGGATATTGAAAACGCGCCCCTATACACGCGAAAGCCGTGAGACTCCACGGCTAAGCTTAGCTGATGGTTACCGTAATGACCGATTCATCACGAGAGGCCCGTAATTGTCTCGTATGAAAACCGGCCCTGAGGAAAGTTTAACATTCCGAAAATAATATCGATCCAAGTTGAAAAGTGCTGCGCGACGCAAATGATATTATCGCAGCGTCGCGTACGTTTTAAAGGGTCAGGAGGTCAAAGTAGGTCGTACGATGGCTCTCTAAGGGTCTCCTTGGGAAAATATAAAGGGTTATGATGCTCCCAGTGTATTACAAGACAGTCTCGACACAGGACGGTTCCCTCTCAATGGGAATCTGAGGGTAGAGAGGCTGTCCCCCCTGAGTTGAAATGGGTTGGCTTTGGGTTTAGTCAAACGTTATTGCTCTGCGTCTTAGTCAGATTGGACCGATAACCCGTTAATTGGGAGACAGGAAATTATCGCCGATACTGCTGAGACAAACGAAGTCGAGCCGGATTCATTTACATCGAACGATACTACGGGCAACCTTCGCCTCTGGCAGTTTTCATCGAGTCGTTTAACTTCGCAAATATACCCGGACTCGTATATTCGACTTTCTTTCACGTCATTTTTCGTCCGCTCAAGTTTTACCTTTTTCTTTTGAAAATTACATCACCCAGGTGCGGTACTGCTCTCGAAACAGGATTTTTTTCATGGTGCCTGGGCTTTTTTCCGTTCACGCATTACCCACTCTTGCCCAGGCTCGTGTTATAAAATAAAGCAAGCTGAAAAATCGTAAGGGGATTACAGGAGAAAAAAAATGCTTAACCATGAAAATTCCAAAAATTTGCATATACCGTACGTGAGTAGCCGTGTACGAAATTGAAATGCTTGACATTTTTTTTTTTCGACAGCCTCTTACCCAACCACAGAGACTCCGTGGGTCGGGATGCGAAACCTATCGACTCGTGTCGAATTCATTATCAAAATTGAACTCCGGATACTTTATTAAGGCCAGAAGTGGGACACTCGGCGCGTGCAGTTGAAATCAATTAATTCGCCGATACGCGGTCATATAGTTGCATTGTCGAGGGTCAGCATACGAGCAATAACGATTTATGATGCAATTAATCTCACGGAGCGTGTAGTTCGATACGTTCCAACGCTACTTCGAGGAATCCAGGAAGAATCGGGATATCGTATCGAATTCGAAGAGTAAATCACACACGACTATAAAACCGTGACAAGCGAGCCTACTTAAAATGTGGGGGGAGGGGGGCGGTCGGCAATGTTGCCAGTAAAATTGTCCGTATCGCCAGTTATTTTCCTTCGTAACTCTGTCTTATCTTCGTCCCTGTATTATACGGGTGAACACGTAAATGTGGCTTTTAAAGCACATTACGAAAGCGACGGCTCGATAAATGCGACGTACGTATTCTGGGCCAGGAAGACCCGAAGGATATGGAGAAGAGATACAGGAGCTGCTGCCGAAAGAGAAGGAGAAGGATAATAAGTGGGACAGAAGGAGAGGGACAAAGCGGCGACGGGGAGAACGAAGGGAGTGGGGGAAGATGAATATTGCAGAGATAATGAAAACATCGGGGAGTAATTATTTCAGCATTCCCGGTCCACCCTTATTTCGGCAGCGCCTAAACATCGGGCTGGGAAAAAATACTAGCGCGAACCAGCCAAACAAAACACCTCCGGTTTTGTAATTTAGATTAATTCGCCTTACTGATGAGCTCGACGCGTGTGCTAATCGCGCCGAAATGGAAATTTTTACTCTTTATTCCATCATACTTAAATTCGAAGGGTGGGACGAATTTTCTCTCTCCGTCCAGCCCAGTTAAGGTTACAAGGGTTGACAACTGTTTAGACGTAAAAAGAGCGAAGCATCGAAAAATCCCCTTGCACACGAATTAAAAAAAATTTTCAACCCCTATTACTTTAATTCGAGCAGCACCCTTAGGAAATATCAAAAACGCCACTGATTGTGAGCGATAACAGAGTTTCGAACGTACTGAAAAAAAAAGACCAGCAACTCGATTCAATCCTTCAGCGAAATTCCCTCGTATCTATACTGGACGTAACAGGATTGGATGCTGGGTAATAAAATTTCATTGCACACACCGGATACATGTTAGACAACGTGTACCGCCCCTGCATTATTTCCCGTTGAAGTGTAACGGGTGGGGAAAAAAGAGAAAGAAACGTTCTTACGGACTTTAGCGAACACGTTGACGAGTAGCAATTTCGGGCGAAGCTGTATTGTCCGTGGATTTACACCCTCGTTAAAACTACAATTAATAGCAAGAGTGCCAAGTCTTAGGGACCTGGCCCCGAGACGCTCTCTACACCCCTGGGCCATTGTAGAACATTATTTAGAGTCCGTTATATTGCCACCGGTCTGATTAACGATAGCGACGACCAGTCTGCTCCTTATCAGTCATATTTATGGATCCACCTCGTCAAGATGAAAAACGTGCACCGAGCGTTTAATTTTAATTAAAACAAAAAAAATTCCCAAAAAAATCCCCCCCCCACCTCCGACATTTTCAAACGCAATTATGTCGTAGACAATCCCGTGGTCTTTGAAGTCAAGAACGAAAACCTCGTCTACCGCCGGAGAAAGCGGAAATGCAATTAAGGATGACGTCAGTGAATGGCTGCTGCTTTCTCTCGTCAATGGAAATATCACTGGTTGAAGAGACCAAAGCTCCAGGCTTGTCTGCTCGTTTAGCCGGGCGTCTCTCCCGCTGCCGATCTTTCCGCATTGTTCGAACGGCCGGTAATGATGTCGGCTTTTGAGAAGGGAACGATAGCTGCGGTTAGAGAGGAAAAAAAAAAAATTCCGAGCAACATTAATAAAGCATTCACCGCGAGAATTCAATTTAAATTTCATCAATCGTACCGTCGGTGAAATAATATTTAACCCTTGACAAGGGCCTGTGCCAGGCTTGGGGCTCCCTGCATTCCCCCCACCCCCAGGAGGACTGTAATCGAGGAACTCATCACCGAGTAAAGAGCGTGTTTTAACCCCACCCCCCCATCCACCCTCCTTTACTCGCTAATTGTACTCCTCTCAAACACTTAAAGATTATTGCGAATGAAATAAGGCGTTTTATTATTCGCAATTCTTGCCAAATATTTCGTTTATTACGTAAGAGACGTCTAGCTAAAATTTATTTAACAATTTCTCCCATCTTAGGGTACAATGTTATTTGTACGTTTTAAATGTAGAGAATGTATACTTTAATGAAATTCCAATTATCGCTTAAGTAATGTAGAATTGACGTCAGGATTGTACATTGAATACGCGCGAGTCTATTAAATCGTAATACAATAGTTAAGTACTTGGACACCCTGTATATACGGACAAGAGAGTCAAGCGGCTTTGCTGGCGTGACTGTGTACGAAACGATTATGGGATCTGGTAGGTCGGCTCTGGATTTACATACGTAAGTATAAGCGTAGAGAAATACGTACAGTGTGACGCTTACGGGAAAGCAGTGACGCAACGAAGCTGGACAATCGAAAAGTGAGTCTGGTATCTTGGCGATCTCTCGAGACGTAATTTCATGAAATTTCAAGTACCATTCTTATTTCAGACGTAATTAACTAGAAACGTCCCTTTCGCTCGATGTAATTACACGAGCGCTCTCTATCGGGCAGCGCGGCGTTAAATTCACCTTGGGAGTGGCAAAGAGCCCGCCAGTGCGAAATTCGCTTCCGAGTTATCGTTATCTCCTCGTGCCATTATACTTTTATCTCTTTAAACCTCATGCATATATCATACCCCGCCCGTGCATGCATATCCGACTGCAAGGTATGCGTTTCGCGTGCACCCTATATATACAGGATGGGCACGTGACGCTGTCCCGGCTAAGATCTAAAGCCAGAGTCCAGGATACGCCGAGACTATAAAACTCCTTCCAACGACTCGTTTACTTATTTTCGATAAGTTTTGGTGTCTGCCTGGACAATTTTTTTTTTCAAAAATTAGCTATGGCAATTATTTCCTGCGCTTAAATCTTGTAGGACCGTTATCTCGTTCGCTGAGCCTTTTGGGTAATTATGAAAATTGTCATTTTCAATAGTCAACACGTGGTAACGATATCACGTGCCGTGTCACGTTGAACCGAACATAACCTCCAAACAGCTCCGAACAACGCAGCCACGTAACGTTAAGATCCACAGTGTTAACGTCGAAGCGCCAACGCGAAAGCTTACTTATCAACGAAGCTCTGTGAAGTTGGCCGCGAGAGGGATTAGAGGATAATGTATTCGTATGGCTGACCCCGGTACATCCTATCCCAGGATCCTGCCAACTATAGGATTGCACCACCGGACAAGCAATTTAGCACGTTAGTTTAGCCAGTATCGGCGCGTCAATGCTATACACCCGTGACAGCCAATTAGCATTTTCAACGCGATTCCTATTGACCTCTAGACCCGCGCGCACACACAGCTGCACCCGCTATACCTTGCGGATCGAGCTTCCGTTGTAACGGATAATGCTATCAGTCGGTTCGTCTGTGTCTGAGGATCCCAACGCTCGTTATCAAGTTAACCCGACAATTTGGCAGCGTTACGCCTTACCTACCGCGCGACGTGATATCCCGCCACTGCCCTCCCTCTTGTCGGCCGCGTTACTCGCATTCCTGATAACCATCCGTGGCTCCAGACACCTTCGTTATCGAGATACGGATATACCGTGAGTCCGTGCCTATCGATACTCTCGATATAAAATCGAACGCAGGATTATCGTGCTGTTATCAATGGGAATTTTCAAATTTTCACATCCAACCTTCCACCTGCTTCCAACACACGTGCGATTTGATAGGCTTATCAGTGTATTCTTTTATCATTGCGTAACGACGTAGCCCGCGTAAACGCATTACGCCAATTGGAACAACGAATCGCGTATGCATTGCGTTACGGGAATTTATGCTGTTATGAATTTCGCTCTTATGGACTCGGCTTTATGTGTACGTATATAGGTATACACTCGTAATGGGGCAGTGACGATAGCTTTTTAGAACTGCTCGAGAATGTTTTACGCCGGTAGTTTAGGGATTTGTGGACTCATTACCGGCTCACTCGTTATTTCTTGGTAAGACTTTCACGTGCTTCATTTTTGAGCCTTTACGACCCCACGCGGTCCATTAATTCGTTATTGAGTTTCGCGACTGCGACAATTCGCGGAACACGTACGCAGCCGTTTGTATGGCGAGGAAAGAATTACGGGATTTTTCTTTTTCCTTCCTTTTTTTTTCTCTATTCTTCTTACTCCCTGCTAACTTACTCTTTCAGCAAGTATCCGCTCTCGTATATCCGTACTTGATGCTTTTTTTTTTCTTCGGTGACTTGCGACCCTTCAAGCTCCTTATTGAACAAACGACCACTGCCTCCCTCGCTACGTACATTTATGGTTTCTCCTGGGCTTTTTTTTTCTTAGGCTCGTGGGTTTTTTTTTATACCAGGCTATTCGCGCATTGTACGTGCTTGGGCTTCTTTTAAAATATATTTATTATACTCGATACTGTCGCGTGTATACGCGATTCGCGAAATTTTCCGCGAATTTGGATTTTTGAGATATTCTACCTTTCTTTCAAGCGAACACTGGATTCCATTGTTGTCGTGTGTTACGTCAAGGGAAAAGATTTTACACAGTGAGGGTCTCGTGTTGGTATGAAAATAAATTGGTATAATTTAATTGACGATTAAAAGTGGCTTTTAATATTTGCGACCGACTCAGGGGAATTTGACGAATTTGTTTCGCGTAATTTCCGCAGAGTAATTTTTGCATAACTGATAACTGCGCTACTGTGTGGTACATGGACGATAAGAATATTGAGAGTGTCGGATGGCAATTATTAAACGTTCGATTTATGTTCGCCTATCGTAATCTTGAATAACGGGAAAACTTATGAGTCAGTCGGACAAACGAAGCACGTAACGCGAAGCTTTAAGTACTCGTGTCTATTTTCCTATTTTTACCCACGAATAAAATAGACTTTTAGGGTCTGTGTTAAACACATCCGGATATGCAAAGGTTAAAGGAAAATTAAGTTAAAGGAACGTCAGAAAATTACTAGCCCAATTTTTCGGCTATTTAAAGTACGATAAGATCGAAACAATCGGGACACGCTATATTAATTTAAAGTCTAAAATTAAAGCGTGAATCTTATTAATTTATTATCGAACCAGGAATACTTGATCGCTAATCTGTTTTTTAATTTTAATGCCAAAATTACGTAGGGAATATTCTGTTAGCCTTAATCCTCGGTTAGGATTATTTTTAATAAAAGTAATGAATATTTTTATTATCCTCATATAAATCTACCTTGATTTAATGTATACTACGTATATGTTCTTCTTGCAGGAAACTTGGATGGCAATCAAGTTTGAGGAAAATCGATCTGGACGATTTATTGCGGTGTAAATCCTGAATTATTCAAAAGGAACTCACCGACCACGTTGAGTCTGTAGCTCAGTGACATTTTTGGTTCCGTGTTGACTTGACATTCGTAGATGCCGGAATCCCTTTCCTGGGGGAATTTTATCTGCAGTGTCCAGTTTTCCGATTTATCCGGTCGGATCACCTGAAATCTCTGATCCGACGTGTACGTGAAGATGCCAACAGTAAGGATGTGTAGATCCCTCTTGCGTATCCAAGAAACCTGCGAACATGGTCATGGAATAAAAATAAATCAAATTCGACATGCCGAAAGTAGAATAAAAATGTTAGAAAGAAAAATATTTCATCTAGAAATCTTCTTTACATATTCGAAATCTTTTTTTTATATTTTTATTAAATTCAAGACCCTTGTCATATATTTCCATTCGAGTGCCACTGACCTTCCTAATACTAGTCAAATTTTGATGAAATATTAAAAGACAAAATTGATAAAGATTTAATTGCCACTACATTGAGCCTATCGATAAATTTATTTAACGCAAAACTTATGGAAAACCAGAAGTAAGCATATCCCAACCAATATCCCAAAATAAATTACTTGCTTCCCCTAAAGCAAACCAGCCTCTAAAATCGATAATTCCAAGGTCTGTAGCAATAGCCACAGCAAGATGAGCTTTACGCATCTCAAAAGCCAGAACAAGATATAATCCTTCGCTTAAAAAAAAATTGATTAATTATTTTCCATATAGATATATCGCTTAATCGATAACCCTTAACCCTTAATCTAGATAAGATATTCCTCTGAATATAAAGACTCTACATCCTTTTTTATGTATTACAGAGTAAGGCCATTATAGAAATGAATACGACCAAAAACGAGGAATACAAAATCGTAGAGCCAAAGAGAATTTCAAAAACGGGATCCCGCGATAGAAAAAAAAAATTGATTGCATGAAATAATTAACACGAATAACACGGGTCTGCATTCCAATTATAAATGAAATTCGGCTCGTTAACTGTAACGATTCGTGAAAACACAAACTAATACACACATTTCTCTTCATATTTGTATACTTTTTGCCAAATTCTTTTTTCTTTCTATGCGTATCTCTTTCATTCAATTTTCCCGAATTAACTCACTAGTCGTCTTAATGAAAAGTACATACACCTCCTGTTTACACATTAACCGGATAAGCACAATGCGATACAACAAATTCTCGCGAAATTACATTCTCCGCAGAAACGCGAAATTTCCAGCCAATCAACTGCGGCATTGTTCCGCTCGATGAACACGATACTGTTTCTGTGGCCTGCAGATACACAGGTACGAAGCTTGCTACCCTACCATACCCTTTGCCCCTATCGATGCAAGTAAGCCTAATCAAAATAAATGCTTGTTCAGAAATATAAAAAAACAATTGCATCCCTTAGCGACAAAATAAACATAAAAAACCCTACCCCACTACAAACAAAACAATATTTAATAATTTAAAACCAGCGTCAGAAACGCGCTATGGAATTTTATCATTTTCCCGCAGCCAGCTGCATTAAAAAAAAGCAGTACCACGTGACTAATTAAAAGCCTACACACGTACCGGGATGCTTAGGACCTACACGTGTAAGAATGTACAGTGACTATCGATAAGACTGGCTCGCAATGAAAAATTGCCCTTCGAGAAATACAAAGATCAATATATCCACGCTTCACCTATGGACGTATCCTGAAAGCATAAGTTAAATTTTCGCGAAACTCCCCAATTTCAATTTCGCGTGAATACTTCAAGAACGTCATTTCGCGTAACACCTGCTCTACCGAAAGGACGTTCATCAAGACCCAGTCCCTCGGTAAGATCCACAGATCTGGGATTCCCAGAAAGACAGATAATTCTCTAGGCTCATAAGCCCCATAGGCCTGGGTTATAGTAGGTAACGGAACGCTAATGGTCGTCTAAGCCAGCTGGATTCAGACGCATTAAGTGGATTGATTAGCTGGAATCTAATATGTATCGTATTGCCCGTCCTCGCGATAACGCACGCATACCGGAACACCTGTCGTTTGACCGATCCGATTCGCGGTCAAGGTTAATTGCAGTACCCTGATCGAAAGGTCGTAGCGAGTAACGTTGAACTTTCCAAATGGCAAATGGCCGGCCAAGCGAGCGTAAAGTAGTTAGACTGATGTTTAAGGTGAATAATTGGAGTAGAGATGTTATTGAATGAATTTGTTCGAGTAGCCGGAGGGGAAGGGAGGGAGGTAGGATGGAATTTTACACTGTGCAATAAAGTGCAGAATGTTGTGGTAGTCGGTGGTTGCGGTTTACCCAACTTTTGGGAATTCCCACGCGTCTGGCACAAGGGTATACCTGTATAGACACTTGCCGTTACAGTACAGAGGATAGAACGAAGAAAGCATATACATATATACGCAAAGTGAAAGACGTATATACAAGGTATCCAAAATATCCAGACTATCCAAATTAACCGGTGTGATCGACGTATCCAGTTTATCGGGTGCTTACGGAATATCCCGAAACGGCGCTAGCGTCGTTTTCAAAAAGAAATTGATACGATGCCTGAAAAATGAATGGCTATATTATCGCAAGGCTTTCGCCCCCACGTGGTTCACGTATATCGATATACGAATTCTCGTTGCACCAAAGTGCAGCGCATAACCTTAAATCTTCGTCGAATCCTCGAAATATTGAATCCCATTTGCAGCAAGTCGAACGGTGGTAAAATTTTTCTTAGCTTCGGATCCCTCGGAGATAGGCGAGCGATTTTTTTACTTCGTTTCGTTATTCTTATATCCGCCTGGGTGTGAATAATTTTCCAGGTGCGCTGCGGAGAGATGGAATTTCGATGATTGTTTATTTTATTCAAAAATCGAAAATTCCGTGGCTGCTTCCCAGTGTGGATTTTCGTGAACGTAAATAAAAAATGTCTTAAATCGAATCAAGCTCTGATTAATTTTTTTTGTTATCAGCCTCGCTGGATTCGTGCAGCCGAATTTTATTTACACCCCTAACGCGTAACTGACCTATAATTTTTTAAACGAGCGAACCATCCGAGCAAAACGGCCCAATTACACGCGAGTCCATCGATTCTCGGTACGAACTATAATTCTCGAAAAAAGGCTTTTCCCGAGGGAAGTTAAATACCGATGGGAACGAAACAATGTATAGGCTCGTTTCGGTAGAAGAAAAAGGAATAAAAATGAATTCCTAAAATAACGAGCGTGCGAATTACAGTGAAAGCTCAAGGAAATCGCAGCGCAAGGGGAACATTGTGATTATGCCAAAACATACGTCAGACATTAGCCTTTGAATAATCTCAGGCTCCACGCGTGTACCCACTACGCCGAGATTAAATGTCAAGCGTAGGCATCACGTGTGATACGATGATGACTCGAAATTACGTAACCGAAGCGAATAGCGGACGAAGTGGGTAAATGCACGTGAGCTCTGCGGTCGTGACGTCACACCGTCTCGTTTTGTCAAGTGGCGGAAGATTTAACTAGAAAATAGCGTCTCGAGCGGCTCAACCAGTTATCCCGTTCAAGAGACGAGCGACAAGAATATTCCCCTGGCACGTGTAGGTGTGGCCAGAGCTTAAGGGGGGCGAATTCAAAATTCCCAGACGTAAAGCCCATAGGCCGCCTGGCTGGCTGCATGTCTCCGGGACGTCCTGGATGCATCGCTCCGGTGTTGCCAGCAATCTCCAAAAGGTCGCTGCAGCCAACGGGATGGAAAATTGGGAAAAATGGCTCGGTCTAATGGGGATAATAAGCTTTTCACGAGGCATACGTCGCGTAATGGGAACCTATGGGATCGCATAGGCACGTCTACGAGTCCACAGGTCGAAGGTAAACAGGCAATGATAACCTCGAAGTATACTTCAAACTTTCACCCGAAGCCGTTCAACATTATGTATATATTCAACATTATATATACAGGTATATACCCAGTTTTGTATTTCCTCCTGATTTTCCCACCTGCATCCAAGGAAAAGCTCTCGTGTTTCACAGAGAAAATTCTATTACACTGCCAGTTATCTCCACGTACCTACGCTACCGTCCCTTACGCGTAACTACATAATACATATATACATACATACACATACGCGGTATAAAAGTATGCCCAAACCCGCAACCTACTCGGTGTTTCAGTTTCCCCAAACGAATGGGATGGCAAGTAGTAGCAATACTAGCGTAGTAGCAGTACAAGTAGTAGCGCCGGCAGCAGTAGTAGTAGGTATAGGTGGTCAGCCGGCTAAAGGGATTGGGATAGCCCTGCAGGCTTTGCGGCCGTAGGGATAACTGCTCGTTTGGTGATGGCGAGGAACGATCCAGGATTTATAGGTAGTCGCTAATAATACTCCCTTGCTAACCCCGGGAAATATATTGGAGGCAAGAGAAGCGTGAGAGAGACAGAGAGAGGGGGGAGTGGAAAAAAAAAGAAAAGACAAGGAAGCAGTCGGAGGACTTGGAACGATAATATGTTTCACGCGCATTGCAACAGAGAAATCGAGGATCGCCTCTCTCGCGCCATAGGTCAGACGGGATTTCGCGTCTCTTGGGTAAAGAAGATACAAATCTCTGCTGGTTTTCGTCTCGAAGACTTTTCACGGGCTGGTCCCTTCGACATAGCGAATTCATATTTTTCTTTCTCCCATTCACTTTTTTTCTCTTTCTTCAACTTTCCCTTTCGTCGTGTCCCGGTTGCTCGTGTCCCTTTTTCATTCGCTTGTATCAATCCGAGTGAAGTGCGTCCGGCGAGTAGAAAAAAAAAGTCCTTGGACGAAACGTAGCGTCGTCCCCGTGCGAACACGAGTTTCGGCAAATCATGCAATTCAAGGACGACTGGCTCGATGCTTCTGTTAGCGTGAAAATGGGTCGAGCGAACGAAGAAAAGTTGAAGATTTTTATGGGAGGGTCGCTGATGTGAAGGATTGGGGTTACGGGTTAAAGGGGGTCAATTTTTTTTTTTTCTTTTTTTTCTTTGATATATCTATTTACTATCCCTCGCTCGTGCCGTAGGTCGATTATCGCAGGTTGATTATATCGGATATCTCGTACTCGGGACAGAAATGGCTGGTTCTGTTAGTGTCGAAAAAAAATATCTAAGGAATATGATTTTACACGAGATTGAACGATAAACGTTAAGCCGTGTTCGGGGGGAAAAAAAATTTGTTTCATCTTCTCAGGGCCTGGTGATTTCGTCGTTATTTGCAAAACCAAGTCGCGAACATCTTTTCTCTTTTGTAAGATAAGGACTCTCCTGTCTCTGCGTATTCTTGGATTCCGAGATACGTGGAGGAAAAATGGATATTTCGTTTTTTTTTTCCTTCCTTTTTTGGGATCCAACAAAATTAGGCGAGGGGAGGGGGAGGGGGGAGGGGAGGGGGAGGGGTGGATTTTTCGAGGAAAAGAGAGCAAACCAGCGAGAAGGTTGAAATAGGTAGGAAAACTAGGTAATAGGTATACTCAAGGGATGCCAATAAAATTCTTTCGTGCTACTTTAACGTAGATTTTTCATATAGCGAAAGATAGAAGAAGAAGAAGAAGAAAAAAGAAAGGAAAATTCTCCGAATAAAGAGAGAGAGGCAATCGCGTATGAAATTGAAAATGTTGAAAGGGATCTACATGATTGCATTTCCCATTTCCTGATTCGTTCGCGCTTCCGGTTTAACCAAGAGGTTTCGAAAATTGACTAAGTCACAGAGATCGCGGGTCAGAGGTCATTTGCAAGATAATTTATATACGTCTAAATCTTATATAGTCAACCCCCCTCGCCCGTCCGCCCCACGAAATTCTCCCTACGTTTTTACGCGTAATCTCTTCCACTGGCATGCAAAGCGGCGCGCTGTAAAAATGACGGAAGCTTTTGGGCTTTTAAGCTAAGTGCGGCCATTGTACGCAAATCGTAGCAATGGAAAAGGGCTGAGTACGGTATAGGAACTAATACGGATCTCTGGTTCTATCCCGGAGCTAACGTTAGATTACAGGGAGAGCCACTGAGTGTCGTGGGGACTCGCCATTTAAATGTCGAGGAAAAGCCAAAAGAATTTTTTTATTTCTTTTTTCAAGTACGATATTTATTTAGCAATATTTTCATGACCGCATAATAAACGTTAAATGAACTCGCGGTGATATTTAACGAAGCTGTCATGTTTATTGGGTTATAAATAATTTAGCCACTGGTCTATATATAATATATATATATATATATATAGCGACGGCTATTTTAATTATCGAAATCTCTGCGCCGTCGAAAGTACCGGCGAAGAACAATGGCCTGAAAAATCAATTTCTAGCCGGGAAAGTGCGGGAAACTCCGGCGAACGATATGGAACGTAGAAAAGTGTGAAATAATGGCAGCTCGAAACGTTCGAATAAGTAAAATTGAAACTCGTCCTTTGGAATTTATAATTACTAAAGAGTTCGAATGGCTTAATTTTACCTGCGATAACCGAGGGGTCGAGGGTGACCAGAAGGGGGCCTATTGAAGAGGATTTAATCAAAAATTCGATAGCGCCCATAATTGATACTGACAAAAGACTATTTTATCTCTTTTAGTAAAATTTACACAAAAAAAAAGGTACCGTCCGGATCGTTAGGTCAAAACTTTTTATTCGGACCAGCATTGTGCAATATCGAGATAAAAATCGTGAACATCGACTGGTCCGAAATACGCTGATTCTTATCAGGGATAATATATATAAAATACTGACAGTACAATTTATATTAGAAATAATGCATACAGGGAAGCGTCCGAATATTTTTTTTTATTCGTCATAGACCATTACCCCTCTGTTACGAAATGCGATTTCGTACGAAGTAAACGTCCACGTGGTGACACATTGGACAATAAGATTTATTAATTCACCTGTCGTACATCTGATTACACTAATCAATTATGACCTTTGAGAATATTGCTGTTGATAACGCAACTCCAGGGCTGCTACGACAGCATAATGGGGACAATTGTTTATCAAAGCCCAGTAGTTCGGCAACGAGCAACAAGATACCTGGCACAGGTAAACATTGTTGTTCGTCCTAGCCAAATAAATAGATTCCGTTACTCGGTGAACACCCTGTACGTGAATTCCCATTATTTGGTCAAAATAACGTAACAGAGTTGACCTGAAAATCTGACGTCACTGATACAACCAATTATCGATAAGCAGTATCAAATGAAGTATCCGATCGATTTATCATTACAGTATAATTTTAATGAAAATTTTACCACTAATTTCGAAGCAAACCTTTATAAAAATTCTTTATATCGAACAAGCAAAGAATCTGCTTATTCGGCAGCGAAGGTGAATTTAAAAATTCAAAAGCGTCGATCGATCCGTATCCAATATCCGTAGCCGGTCGAACGAGACACCCAAAATCGCTGATAAGCCAGACAGATCTATTCGCAATTACAAGCAGCCTTCGAATTCTTATCAAAGACATTCTCGGATAGCATTTCTTCCGTCGCTTAAAGAAATAAAATTTCTATCTCGGTAAACGACTCGAAATAATCGTCCCATCGTGGACAAACATGTTTACCCAGTTAGCACGGGGAATCGTTATTTGCGTCTTGTTCCAAGACACAGCGGCTGCCGTTCGCTACGCTTGTCCCGAACAAAAAGCATCTTTTCGCGAGAATCTTCAGATTTTCTTTGCTCTTATCCCTTTTTTTTCTCTCTCTCTCTCTTCTTCTCTGGCTAACAGAAATTACGTAAATTCTACTTAATGAGCTTTCAGAACTCTGAAAACCATGTAACTACGTAAGTACATGACGCCCACATTGAATTCGTTGAATTGCCAGAGAAGAACTCAACTACGGGCGCAGAATCAAAAGATTAATTGAAAAGGTTTCAAAGGTATACGTGTAGGTACGTGCAAAATATATATATATATACACACAGGCGCGCATGCGCACACACACACAAGAACCCACGAAAGTTGCCGAGTCGTCGAAAGGGGTGCGTGTGGAAGATCGGCTGGATGACCGAGAAAGGATGGTGCTCGGTGAGGAGGAGGGAAGGGGGGAAGGGGGATCAGGGAAAATCAGGAAAATTTTTGTCGGTCGCTGCTACACGGAATGCTGGCGTGACGCCACGCAAACGAATATTGCCAATAAACTGCCAATCCAATTTAGCTACGCGGAAAATACTACCGCTCACTTTTATGGCTCAAAGTTTCCTTTGCGATCGGGTCCACGTTCGCATTCGCAGAGTAATGGCGAAATAAAATGCAAATAGTTTTCAGTCCCCTCTTACATCTACGTCGACAGTGTCAGTTCCTGCGTGGACATTTTCCAACATCCCCCCCCATTTTTCTGCCTGCCCCCCACCCCGCAAAACTGCCAGTACCAAAGAATTTTTTTCGCACGTCAACTCGCCAATTTACCGATCGCAAATTTTTCATCGTTTCGCGATATATCGAAACGCGGCTTGAGCTCGGCTTTCAATTTTCACGTTAAATTACAAATTTCTCCGGGTCTTTTCTCATCCCCGTGCGCAAATACGCTCGTTACGCTCCAAGCATAAAGAGTTCCGGCCGATCGAAATCGCCTGATTCGTATTGACTTTCGTGAATTTTATTGGCCAAGACAAAAATTTGTAGGGGTCACTCTCCCTTGTGTCCTGTTACCGTTATGTGCTCCCTTGTAACCCTTTACTTGTTTCTGCCGCCGTCGCCCCCCCCCCCGCCGGCCCATCTCGCAGATTAACACGGTTAAATGAAACGTTAGGGTAAATGAACTTGTCTCCTCGTATATAGAAGGCTCAACTTGGGGATTACAGAGGGATTAGTTTAGATTAAGGTCCTCTCAGTGGATGCCCATAGTTTCTATGTTAACTGCCGGCCTACATACATATCTCGCTTCTGCTTCCTACGAGATCACGTAGTTCTTCGGGCTGCGCCCGGCGCCGGCCAGCACGTGCGCCAAACGATCAAACTTAAAAACGTTGAGGATCGAGCGTCTCGAGGAGAATTTCTTTACGGCAAGAAACTCAAAGGCTGAATTAGCATAATCAAACTTCGAGTTATATGCGAGATATTTTGGTTCAAAGTCGAACGAATTTGCATGAATTTATGTTAAAGGACGCGTGAAATTGTGTCGCGTGCGTTTTCATCGAGGTGGGATTTTTGGGGGATTTTTTGTATTTCGAAAAATTTTTTTTTTCAACCGTTCTAACGAATATTGAAAGAAGACGACGGGGGATACTTAAAAAAGAATTTTGGCAACGAGGAAAGAGCATGAAAATTTGCATCGAATCTGCGGTCAGAACTTTGCGAATAACGGGACGACGTATTTCATTCGGAAGATTCGCCGTGATTTCTTTTTGTAATGTCAGTTGATCCGCCAGAAGTTTACCTTGTTCGACCGTAATTTCGTTTTAATTCCAAGCTGAACTTTCGTCGCGCGGCGTATCGCTTTGACGCGAACCAACTTGTAATAACTCGCGACTCTCGGGGAGAAAGACTTTCTGCTTTTCTTACGAAGCACCGCGAGACGATTGGTCGAGAGTCAAAGTCGTTTTGTGAAATTCGTCAAAATTACGTTTTCGCTAGGCAACCGAAGGCGGACTTACGAAATGTACAGTTTTCAACAATAATAATTGTTATTTCTTCAATTACGCGTCAACGGATCTCAGTCGACTGGTCTCGGCCTCGTTTACCTGCGCGTCAACCTTACGCGCAGCTTGCGAAGTTTCCGCGTAAATTTCGCAGTGCGAAATCCACCTTCCAAGTTGACGTCTCGAAATACGTCGTGCAATTAGAATTTCTACTCGAACACTTCCAGCAGGAAGTTCACTCCCATGCACCGTAGGATCGCCTGGTAATTGCTAAACGATTCGAACGCCTCAGCGATTTTCTAATTTTCGAGTGAAAAACGGCAGATACAATTAAATGCATTTAATGGATTAAAACCACGAATTCCCCACGATTCTCCAACAATTTTCAATTTCGTTAATACACCGTTTAACGGTCTAACGATTACATTGAATATGTAGGTATTTTCTTTATCGACCGAAAAAAGCACAGACCCAATTTCACTCGCTCTTTGAAATATCGGTAAAAAATTTTTTACCCTTTATCGTGACTGTTGAATACTAGGCGAACTACGTTCAGCATATACAACAAGGATGTCTCGTACAAGTATTGAAAAAAAAAATGTACCTGTACCTTTTCCCAATCCCGTTCGATCCATTCGATCTTATTTCCTTATCAGATGTAAATTTAAATTCGTATCTTCGCTTTGAAAGTCTCGATTGCTCGATACGCCGATGAATTATTAATCGAAGCGCCGACTGTAACACTGAGAAACTTCATTGAATCGAGTGTACGTGAAATTAAATTGAACAGTGTATTAGCGATAACAGCGTCAGCCAGCGCCATCTGACGGCGTTCCCCCGAACCTCATTCAAAATGATACACATGTCGTAAGAAACAGACAAATAAATGACGTTCGTTCTCCTTGCGGAAACGGGCCGTCGTTCTTGCGAAACGTGCAGAATTGATTGACATATTCAACATTGTCGACATCCTTTCGTTACACCGTTCAATTAACACATTCCCGGCAGACGGGAATGCCGCACGACCCGACGTGATGTACTACGAACTCGAGTGTATCTTGGTAAGCTAAATTCTTTGGTAACAGGTAAAAAGGGAGAAAAAGAGAAATTGTTTCAAGGCTTGAAAATATCAAAAATTATTTTTTTTTACAAAATTTATATCCAACTGATCTAACTGTATCCCTGTGACCTAACCTTACTTAACGACAGGTAACACCAAGCTGCACTTGTGTACCACGTCAGTGTCTGACATTGCCAAGAAGACAATCCGTTTCCGGTGAATTTGAAAATTCCCGCGAAAATGCAATCTTGCCGGAAGTAAAATTTTCACGTTACACGGAAGAGATTAGGTACGGCCAAGTATCCTACTTATTACGCGGTTCGGTGCGTTCGCGCCTGTGATTATCCCAGGTCGACGAGCCTACCTCGTACCCCGAGCAAGCTCAATGCCTATCTGCCTTGTAATTAACTAGTTACAGTCAGCTGCTGCGGTGTATTTGCCTGCCTACGTACGTAGCTACATACCCATAAGGCGACCTACCTACCTACCCCTTTTCACCTAGCCAACCTATCTGGTTAGAAGTATGGAGGGACGAGTGGCAGAGCGCTTTTATGGAAGGAGAAAGAGAAAGAGAGAGAGGGGGGGAGAGAGAGAGAGAGAGAGAGAGAGAGAGAGAGAGAGAGGAGAAAAAGAAGAAAAGGAATGTAGAAGAAGAAAACAAAAAGTGAACAATCCAATTAGCGAAGGGTTCTCGCAACCCCGGATACTTATTACCAGTAAAGGTCGGTGAAGTCCTTCCTGGTAGTGACAAAAAAAAAAGTACCAGCTTGAGTACGGAAGAAGGGGAAAAAAAAGTTACCAAATTCGACTTCACGACTTACGTCACTTGTTCGCGTCTCCTTGCGCATTTTACCAGTCTTCTTGACCGGAAGACACCTCCCCCTATAAATTCTTTCTGACGTTCACTTGCGCACGTGTTTCCGGCGAGGGAATTCTTGGAGCGGTCTTAAGGAGAAATTTAGGAACGATTCGTACGATTGAAGGTACGTATAACGTAACACAGGTATTTTTCTTCATCACGATTGATGAAGCACTGGGTAGATGATTCGATTTAAAAAAAATTTCTGAACTATCAACGACATGAGAATTCACGTCATCGTGTGACGGATTAGTGAAGTTAGGAATATCGAGAAAATTTTTTTTTCATATGTGGTTATTTACTTGCGTACGATAGAGACCGATAGACATATTATATATACACAAATATATATAACGAGATTTAATGAAAAATTTAAAGCCTGAACGATTCCACGGTGGTCTACCGGATATTACAAGGACACGTCGTAAAATTTAGAAATTGCGTCGACACCGGAAAACCATGACTTTTAGAACGCAGAAAGCGACCAGATTGTAAAGGGAAAGTTTTTTATTTTCCAATTTCTCCCAACCGGAAACTGCTGCTCACCTGATATCGGTTACGAGCACCCTGCCAAATAAATAAGGTTTAACGAATTTCGGTATTTACGAGCCCAATCGATTCCAAGTCATCGTGAAGTGACCTAAAAAAAAAGGTTGCGTAACGCAAAGCAGTTAAAAGTCACGAGCATCGAGCAGACTTCGATTCGTCCACTAAAGTCTGGATAGTGAAAAATTATTATTTAACGAGCCTCGAGAACCTTCGAAGAATTGCGCAAGAAATAAAATCGAATGGTTTCGATACACCAAAGGAATCTATCGATTATTCGTGTAATCGAGTTCCGTTGCGTCACCCCATCGACGTGCGTCAGTCCAGAAAACACCACAGAAAAAAAATACTGTCGAATTCCTTAAAAAGGACACACCCTTTGATTTATTCGAAAGAGAACGAGAAATGCGAATATTCGACTACACGTGTTTCCTTGAAGAAAAAAAAAATATCCCGCAATTCCTTTTACCGCATACTTACAGAAATTTGTAGGCACGAATAATGCATCTACTTTTTGAATTTTTTCCATAAAAACATTTTTCATATCCGCTTACTTTCTTTTGAACAATTATTTAAAAAAACGACCAGGTGCACTGCCCGTGCACAAATAAAGTCATGCATATGTAAACGCACGTATCATATATTCCGAAGGGAATTGCAACAACGTAGATTAGTGAGATTAGGAAAATATGTGCGCAATTCCAGGAGCCAAGTGTGTAGCCCAGCGCGGCCAGGGAGAATTTGTGTCGCTCTGCCACGGTACCTTCGCGACTACAGACAAACGTATATGTATCTCAAGGTAAGGTCTGGAAATTTATTGCCACTAAACACGACAGCCAAAACCCTCGGGGTACACTGGCTGGGCGTGAAATTGCACGGCTCCCGGGCGGCTACACATATCCTCGATTCTATAAGTCGCCTCGGTTTGGATTTTACTATCGAAGACACTGGCTGCCCCCGTTTACGTGCCCTGCCTACTGTTTCGTACCGATATTGACTCAATAGAATCCAAGATACACGGCAATTCCCAGATACGACATATTTTCATACGGCAACCTTTACTCCCGTCCAACCCAATTTCACTGGCCATATATTGCAATTCCACTAACGACTAGACTCCCAGGAACTACAGTTCGTGCCAATTACCGTCTCCCTTACGGTCTATTTGAACAGCATTATACAAACGAATGCTTTTTATTTTGAATGCGATATGAGGATAGCATTCGATACGATTTAATAAAGACATTTTTAATCACTTAGGCGAATGTCCGACTTAATTCCGGACTAATAAGTAATATCGCGTACATATCGCTGGAATGCTTGAATATAGAAGAAATGAAATATTCTTCTGTAAGAACCAGTGAAGAATAATGCTCGTATGATATTCAAATAAGTTATACCCTTTGATCCAGCCGTTTGATGCATTACGGAGGAAACTTTTCAAGGAATTGCATCATATGGTTAAAATGCTTACATCGGGAAATTCAGGGAGACCTTTCTCAATTTTTCACAATTTTTCTCCATTAACTGCATATACATGTAGTAGCATCGGACACGCAATCGAGCATTCACATGCAATTCCATAGAAAATCTATGGAATTGCTCTAGTCTGCGACCGTGATGCCAATAAATTATTAAAATCACTAGGAACGTACCTTTCACGTGCACGGAAATTGATGGCTAAATTCCACGCGTATCGTAATGTACCAGCTGTATCTGTACTTGAGTTCGAGGAATTGCGATAAAATGCCGAAATAAAATTCCGAGTCTTCCCCGGCTAAAGAAAATACGTACTGTGACGTATTTTCTCAACTTGACACTGATAACGAAAATCCGTGAACTAACCTAGGTCACCTTCGTGCATCCACCCTTCGGTCCATGCAGCATCCCTTCGTCCGCATGCCAGGCGGCCGCCAGCCAATTCTTTTTTTCACCGGGAACTAAGGAGCCGGTCTGACCTGGGAGTTGAGGTAGGACAGTCTCGACTCCGGCGCACGAGAGCTCTGACGAGACGAGAAAATCAGCAGACGCAACTACTGGGTTGAGGCAGAGAGGCTGGGAAAAAGCGTCTGGTAAATACTGCCGGAAACAGAGAGCGATTGATCGAGAACCGTAACAGAACGAACCGGAACTGTAAAATCGAAATTCCTCCACCGATTAATATACTGGGTGTCCTCACCGAAGCTGATTCAGCTGATCCGCGAAGGCCGGGAATTGCATCCAGGGGTCACTGCACTGTAGCACAGCAGCACTGCACTTCCGAAAGACACTTAGAAAATCTACAGTATTTTACAGGAATAAAGCAACGCGAAAACTTCCTATACCGTACAGGAAGCGCGGCTAGAAAAACTATAAACAAATAGTCCGAGAGCTCGAGGCACTCCGATAGGTGTCCCAAGACAGACTGACTCTGACAACAGTCAAATTCGGGAACCAATCATTCCCATTGGTCGAGATCCTTATGGCCGATAACTCTTATCAATTCCCTCGTCCCTTTAAACCAAATCGAGAGCGTTTCCTTAGCTAATCGGTACGTAACTCCTGGAGATTCTCCAGGGCATCGGCCGACAACCAGGCACCAAATCCTTGACCCAGGTCAGGGGTTCCTCCCTTAATCGTACCAAAATTACATCTCCGCCTGCTCTGCAGCCCTTTGCCCATCTCCAGCGGATATCTCACCCGGACCTCTGCTGGTCCATGGAGACGTCATCTCCGTCGGGTCCTCTGATCTGCCGGGCAAGTCGCTCCGTCGCCCTTTGCCTCTTTCCAGCTGGGCGCCGTTATCAACAATAAAAAATCTTCCGAGAGCATCGACCTAACTGTACCAATCAGAGCGCAGCTTCCGAAGAGGCTGACGACTCGAAAGGAACCGGTAGACGAGAACGTTATCGGTAGCTGGCGCCGCCCTGTCAATCAAAAAATCCCGTGACATAAAAATACAACAGCAAGATCTGACAGCTTCCTGGAATAATCTCTGTACCATTGACGTTACAGCGAAGATTCTGCAACGACATGAAATTCCCTGTGAGAATTGTTCGGCGTTGACTGAAAATTTTAATCTGCCATTTCTGTGAGAAACACGTCAGACCCCACAAAACTCGAAAACGAGAAAAAAACTTTGCTAGGTTTAAAAATCCCTTGTTACTTCGTGCGTTGACGTCGAATATCCTTTCATTAAAAACACCCCAAAACCCCATTAAATACATAAGAAGGTGATGCACGCGTGACGAAATTGGTACGACTGATATTATTTACGAAAAATTGTGGGGCTGCATAATCGATATAGGTTAACTTGATATACAGTGTCGAGTAGCTGTATAACGGGTAAAATCGTAATTCGATAATAATTTTAATATCGATTTGATATTTTTATACCCCCAAGGTATACGAGGACGTTGAATCGAGGATAAATTCAGTGATGGTCGTTATCCTCGCGTAGCTCCACGACGTGCATAGATTTTACACGAGTACACGGAGAGTACAGAGTTCATTGCTGCTGCAGGCAGTCGGGTCACGTAAGGTAGGAAAGATGATATAGCCCGGGAAAAGCTATGAGTTACCAAGGCTCGATAATTTAAAGATTTAATTTAGTCGTTCAGTCGCAACTTAACGTCTGCACTGAATTAATCTTCCTAATCCGCCAATCGGATTTTCTCCACTTGACTCGTATAGCTCTCTAGGGTTTCTATAGGTTAATCGCTGGACCATCCGTGCTATGCTTGTTTTGAAAAGCCAATTGAATCTTCGTATCCTGCCGCTCGGCTATCGGGAACACGCGTAAGCTCACCGCACGCGAAATAAAAGGGGATTCGATATTCGATTGGCGAGTGGATAATTTGTGCAAAAAGGCGCGATCGGACGATCGTTATAAAACGTGGATACCGAGGAGGCTGAAATATACGTAAGAATGGATAAACGAAAATTAAATTAATTTTCAGCAGTTAAACAGTGGATCGGTATAAGATCGAGCCGATATCGGTTATCGATCGAATCAAAAGCATCGTTCGGCGTTTGGAATTTCCTGGATACTTTGAAAAAATAATTTACTCCCCTCGAGTTCGTTAAATTTCGAACGTGCAAAGCGGATGTGACGTATGGACTGTGCCCGTATACAGTGCAGGGTCGAGTTATTTTTTTCTTCGGCATTTGTTACCGAAAAACAAAGAACGATCGAACGTCGCCGATTCGTACGAGCAGCGGAGACGAATCGTCAGCCGGTATGTCACTTTCGTCGGTTTCGTTGGTGATGCTTTTTCCTATCGTGATATTTCCTTCCGAAAAAAAGCGCCACGCTGCGATCGGGAAGAAAGTTTTTTTTTTCGAAAAAAGTATCGCAGCATCGGGTTCCTGTGAATTCGATCGTTTCCTTTGCTTCTCGGCTCCCGCGTCGTCTTCCTTCCTGCGGCCGATGCTCGGCGCTTGTCTACAGCCGCGCGAAGGTTATTTCCAAAGGGAATGTCGGCTACTGGACTAGGTACGTTTTTGAGATTTGCAAATAGCACCAAACGCGTTCAGTGACGCAGCCTGAAATCTCAGGAAGAGAATCGTCAAGAATTTTCATTAGGAACGAACCTTATCGAATCCATGCGTCAGTCTTGTATTTTGTCATTTCACACCAGCGACGAGGGCGACGTCAGACGTCGAAACACGGGTTATAACGGGGAGGCAGAAAAAAAAGTTGAAAATTTTTCACAGATTTCACTGCTACAGGTGCGAATTTACCAGATCCATATCTATCGCGTGGTCGTAAGTTAAAGGCTGTTTTCAAAGTATCACGTAAATTTATCATTCGCCACGTATACGTACCAAACACCGTATATCTTCGTATCAGCTTGAGATATAGACTGGGATGTGTTATAAATTTCTAGTATCCTAACTTTCGATAGGGTCAGAGATAATGTCTAAGGTATCGTCTAGCGTGTGTGCTTATGGAGCGTTCTGGACTTATTTACAGCCTATCGACAAATTACGACAGTAACATTTTTCTACAGATTCAATCTACGGGGTGACTCGTTATAACGGAGATGTACGGTTATCACTATTTACGCCAACAGTAGACGCGTTTACGTGCGACGCTAAAGGGAACAATGCTTCGAGCATTACGACACTTTCTTCTCTTATCGATGCTCGAAGTACCGATAGTTACGATAATATTAGAAAAAAAAAAATTGTCTTTTTTAATGAAAATTTGGCGATCGATACTCCCGCCGTATTTAATATTTGCAACTGGCGTTCGCGCAATGTTTGCCAAATAAACGAGTATCGCGTTTCCTTATAACCTCAGAATCCGCAGATTCACAAGACGAATTCGCAATTTCGTTGAGCAAGCACTTGGCTCCTACGTGTAATCAGCAGCGATAAACCTGGGACGAGCTACTTAACAATTGCTATACCGAAGATACCGTCTGATAAGCCTAAACACAACGTTCGTGCGTGATAAGAGAAGTTTTGACGTAAGAAAAAAAAAAATTGATAAAGTGTCACTCGAGTTCAAAAGCAGAAAGACATAAAAGAGCCCTCCACGCCGGAAGATGCTGGGATCGTTTAGATAAGGTCCGGGGACGGGTTGAAAATAAAAGAACGGCTGTTATCTATTGAGAATCCGCGATAGTGTCAACACCGGAAAACATCTCCGAGGCGAAACGTTAAATCAATTTACTCGAGTTGACGTAAGAAAAGCATCGGATCCGAAGAGCATCGGCTGCTGCCCCAGCTCCAGTTCCACTTGTCATTTATCGAGGGACAAACGAAATTTCCTACCGAGGAATCGCTTGCCCACCTATCACCTACGAACAATCGATATCTCATTCTTTCGCGAATCCTCTGCAAACTTCACTCCGAGAGCACGAGAGTTTCGCGAATCCCACGAGTTGCCAAAATTGTTACAGCCAGAAGCAGCTGCTTACGCGTCGTCGCCACGTTACCGGGAGCAGTGCTACTTCCCGAGGCAACCACGTGCTGTGTAAACGAAGAGGAGGCACAGGCGGTTTTCGAATTCAGCCAAGAACGACAGCTGGGTTCCAGTTTGTTGTCTGTTGGTTCCTGCGTCTGTCGGATTTGCCATACGAATACCAGCAAGGAGCCACTGATATCCCCTTGTAGGTAAATACTCGAGCTGATAAGAATGTGATTTAAAAAAAGATATCAATAATTTTATAAATTTCGAATTCGATTAATTCCATTTTTTTCTAATAAATTTGCATAAGACAGTGCCAGGGTCGCGGGCGATAACGCTTAAAAATTCCGACACTCATATTTCGCATACCAAACTCGGAGACTTCGTTATTGATCTTAGGAGGGAGGTATAATTTTTATTAATAAAACCAAGAAGTCGTCGGACTCTGCCAGGGATTAAAAGATCCGGTGAATTAATGCCGTATCGGATATTTTCCCCGGGTAAAGTAGCAGTTGGTATTAAGTATTATGGAACACTTCGTTCCGGAGCGTAGCTTTGATAGTAGCTCAGAGTGCAATGTAGTTTGTCTCTTAGCGTCACGGTAATTTATCCAAGGGAAGCCAGGGGACGCAGGAAAGTCGACGACGCCAGCCGAATCGAGCGTAACGTCTAGTCTAGCTAACTTCGGTACCCTCAGGTACTTCTGGAGCATAATAAAGAAAATACGCCTTGCGTGTCGTATCGTTAAGCCACCCAGTAGCCGTAACTAGTTGCCCAAACGTTGCATCTCCTGTCGTTAAGCGTCAGGAGGAAAGCTTCGATTTAAGCCGTCAAGAAAGCTGCAGCGTGTTCGGGCGGTGCATTGAGAACGAAAAAAGTATGGGAAACGATCTCCCATACGGTTTCTATGAAGCGACGAAATATATCGCACTGACTTTGGGACGATAAGAAGATACGTAGAGGACACACACCGAATAGCATGGTTCAGGCACATAGAAACGCGCTCTGCAGTTCGTATCAGGTTAGGTTGTACCGTGCATGTATATAACGGCTAAGAATTAAATACGGTACTCCGCGTCCGATGAAAAGGAACTTGACCCGGCCGAGTTCTCCGCTGCAGAGTAATCAAGCCGGAAAGTAACTTTTCCACGTGTCTCGTTTGCGAGCTTTTCTCTTTCAATCAGCGTCCATTATTCCTTTTTCCACCGTTCGTCTTCGGCCCAAGTCCAGGATTACGGGTTGACGCTGTAAATGGCAGTAGCGACTACGACGGCTGCACCAGCGCCGCGTTTCGGGAACTAACTGAATTAAGAGGAAGCGCCGTACCAATTTTGATAACGATTCGTCATATAGAAATCGCAATAAAAAGGGACATCGGCACTCGTGCGATAAGACCTGGAAAAATTCAAAGCTCCGCTTTCTCCTTTCTCCTACTTTCTGCAGTCTCCCTTGCTGCTACTTGCTCCAGCGTCGCTTCGATCCTATCCCCGCGTCCCACTTGGAGTCAAAAGTTCGACTTTCTTTTTGCACGCATGGATGACCTTGCGCGTGCGGTGTCTCTTTTGAAAATTTTACAAAATTAAAAAATTATTTTCAAAAGTAACGTCACTCTCGACGTCGATACCCAGTGGCTTTTTTTCCGTTTAACGAAAACGACATCTGGCTCGAGGTACTTTTTAAACGAGTCAAGAGAGAGTTTCGCTGGTGCGTGAGCTTCGAGGTCAGGAAGGTTAGGTTTCACGGTACAGATATGATTTGCTATTCCCAGGCTGGTCCACGCGGAGGAAGAAGAGTGAGGAAACTCGTTGAAGGAAAGGGCAAAACACTTTCCGGTTAAATTAACTCCGAGACACGATGCCCACCCGTTACAGTACTTGGGCGCGTAACGTCCCAGCGCCTATACGATTCGACGATTCAATTAGAAAGTTTCGAAGGGCCGGGCGAAAATTCAGCGGCTACTTCCTCGCCGAAGGGAAAAACTTAAAAACAAAATTTCCCGTCGCTAATTTTCTCCAGGTATTAGGCGCGCGCGTCCAGAATGAATTTTCAAGATGATTTCTCGCGCTCCTTGGCAAGTTACCGTAAACGCATCAAGGCCGAGCTAGAGCCACGGTGTCTCAATGCAAAATAACTCAACGGCGTCGTTGTAGCCACGTTAAAACAAACCCCGTGCGTTTTAAATGCATTACGAACGTCGGAATAACGAACGCCCCCCAGAGACGGATGAACCCATAAAGTACGTGTACAAAGTATAAATGAGATTCACGAGAAATCGACTTTTCCTCGTCACCCGCTATATTCCTGATATCCCAATACGTCCTCGTTTCGAGCGTCGGAGGTATCCTGTGAGAACTCCCCTCGACGCCTGGCCACAAGCTAAAAGAATGTTAAGAATGTAAAGGAGGGGTCAGGTTAGGCTGGATTATCAGGACACGAGTCAAGGAGTTTCTGTATACAGGGCCGAGAGAGCACGTGGAATTTCCATGCCCGACAAGCATACCCTATGGTATGCTTTGACGGACATTCCTCTTTACGCAAAGTTCGAGATATTCACGGAAACTCTTCCTACCGGGTGGCGACTATTGATAACGAAGACGGGGAAGGGAGACTATTTACCAAAAATCCCTAGACAGCTCTGAGAGCCAGTCTCGGCGCTCACGTCATTAATGGTGGATCGACTTAAAGCTTCCACGCAATTATCGACTGCATACCCCAGCGACCTGGCGCTGGATTCGCAATTACGTTGATCTGCTTCGACAGTTGGCGAATCGACCTGCATAACTGCAATTTCTAGGTGCAAAGGCAGCCTGGCTTACGTCCACTTGTCGTGTCTGGAACGCTGGCTGAACCAATCTTGCCGAAGTTATTGCGAGCTCTGCCGTTATCACTTCGATGCTGTTAAGACTCCGCGTTATCGATGGTAAGTTAAACGAGCTGCGAATACGCGTGCTTTTTTATTTACCTATAACGGCCTTAAGCTTTAAGACTCTGGCGGACGAGAACGTTTCTCAAGGATCTTTGCCATTCATTTTTTTTAACCTCCCGGTATATTATGCGAGAAAGTCCATTACGCGAACTCGCATTTGTTCAGGTCCGAAGCTTTGAGGCTCTGGATTCGACATCCAAGAAATCGCAGACACGTACAGTCTGATCTTCTTATTTTCACTTTGCTCACGATTGTCATTATGGGACTGATTGCTGTGTGCCTTTTGGGTGAGTATCCTTTCGATTTGTCATTTATGGGATTGATAAAGTTTGACCTTTTTTTTAACTACAGTCAAATCTCTTTTTTATTCTATTATCACGGGATTCATGAATGTTCACTAGGAAACAGTCGTTGAAATTCTATTGTGGTTGGAACAAATTTCAAAAATCGTATATTGTTTTATGCGATAGCCAACCGTGTCTATTGTTCCTAATGGAAACAATAGGTGTACGGGTAAAGTTCCTATATTCACTTTTCAATGCTTTTCCCCGTTTACCGATATTACCTCGAATCGTTACGTGTCCTATTTAATTGAGTTTACGAATAATTAGTCACTATATATGTCCCTCGGTAAATACTTACTGTGCAAAGTATCGTTGCAGGCATGAGGTATTTCGTCATCGAGGGAAAAAAAATTGGAATTTCACAACTTTGGACCAAGGGTGCTATATCATTTTTTCTTATGATCGTAGTGCTGGCTTACGTCACGACGGTGTACCTGCTGATAAAGGTAAATATTTTACTGTTTTCGCGTTGCATTTAGCTTCCGGCCAACCGATTTTGCCGTCGCTGTTGATACCAACAACAAAATTATCCAGAAGCACCTGGCAAAATCCTGATAAGCGCTATTTGTGCTTATCGCTTGTGTATCCGAATAAGCTCGCTGCACCGCATCAACGAGTAATAACGTAATTTTGAAAAAATTTTAATAGTCAGGGAAACAAGAAATTCCTAATAAAATCGCCATTTTTCTTCTCGGGGATATATATGAAGAAAAAGCTCTCGACTTGCATTCTTGTATTCGTATAAAAAGCTCGAAGCTTCAATAGGGACGGTATGGAGTAATTGACCGTAGAGAACGAACGTCAAGTATTTTTGGAATATTCAATATACACGAATACTTCAGCCTTAATAAATGTTGGTAATTGATTTATCATGAATTCAAGATAAAATCTCGCGATAAGCCAATCTACGTATCGAGACAATGCAAAGTAACGTTCGTGCGGAATCGCAATTTCGCGAAAGTGACTTTTCCACGAGAACCCGTTCGCGTTACAGCATCCGCAGTTAAAGGATGGGGATTGTAACCGAAGAAATAAAGTAGCTCAATATTTGATCTTAAATTTATTCCCGCCGCTCCGCCCGACTATCTCCGATAATGCCAGTTGAGGCTGTGCAATCGCCAATTGCTACGTTCCAATTTCACTCGGCAGCCGCCAGGCGTAGCGGCATCTACCTCTATATATACATTGCTGGAATAAGAGAGAAACTAAATAGTATAAAAAAAGCAAAAGGAAGAAGGAACAAAATGGAAAAGTAAAAGTCGACAAATACTCCGTCCCGAAAGCTGCGCACTTCTTTATCGGACCCACTGAAATTCCGTGTTTGTCGAGGAGCGAAGGAGCCGGCACGAAGCCACACTCCCTTCGAACGTTATTTGTGGAAATACGTGCGGCTCCCGTGGCATCGCCAAACTTCCTCCAAAATTTTCATACAAATTTCGCATAGCACAATTCCATAAGATAATACACGTAAATGAAATTGCAGCATCAAACACCCCAAATACACCGTACAAATCATCAGGTCGAATTTCGGATCGATTTAAAAAAAAATCGTACCTTTAAAAATTCCGAAAAAAGGTCAATCAAAAAAAATTGTACGAAACAAGTAAAAACGTCCTTGGTAGCTCCTACAAGGACTTAGCACCAAGTCAATTACCGTTGACGAGCTCAAAGCTCAAGAGGTTTAGGTCACCAGGTCCGTATCTAGCTGGCTGGTCATGTCGTGCGCGGTTTACGTTTATGTGTCTCGAGCTTGTCGCGACCCAGATAGAAGCGTCGGTTGGCTGGGACGGCGTGCGTCGCCAGCGTGAGTAGCTGCCATGGCGGCTATTGGGGTTGCGCTTGCAAAGGGAGCGAAACCAGGTGAGAGAAGGATGAACGAGCGAACACGGTGCCACTGGGCTGGGCCTGTGGGTTGCGTCGCTCCATGTGAACCGGAACAAACAACCCGTGACAGTTTTTGCGAGCGAGCCATGTCTGCGGGTTCGCTCGGCCGGACGATGAAGTCTGTGCTGGGGGCGGTTGGGGGTGGTTGGGGGGGTCAGTGGGAGAAATCGAACGGAGTGGACCATGTGTGGGACGAGAGAGGATGAGTTCAGCCGATATCAATGTACAGATGGACAAGGTAGATAGTATTGGGGTGCAGCTGTGTGCGCGAATCTTACCAGCCTGTCCGTGAGCAGCAAATAGGGACGGGAGAGGCTGTCGGCAAGAGAAGATGGACCAAGGAGCGCTTAACAGAGTCCTGACATGTTCCTCTGGGCGAAATGCCCAGGAAGTCCTTTTCCCTCTGCCAGTGGAATGATATAAAATTGAGACGGTCTTCTGAAAACCCAACCCGATCCCTTGTTTCTGTTTTAGCCTTTATCCCCTCAGTCAAATAAAGAGCGAACTATCACTCAGGATCCCGTCGAACCGTATCCTCTTTTCGCGATAAACATAAATCTCTTATCCGTTACATGTGAACACACCAGAGATGCTGGATAACGAAAGAAGCCGACATTCCATAACTTGTCTCCTTTTTTCCAATTTGCGAGTGAGACGGAGCCACCGTGCCTTGGAAAAATTTTTCAAAATCTACGGCACCTCTTAACGCTCATCTCGAAATAATCCAAAATACACATTGCATTGCCGTTAAAATGTTATCAGAAAAAAAAATGTTCTAACACGCCTCAAAACTCACGTTCGATCTCGACTTAATTTCCACGCACGAATATACACACGGCACGTAAGATTGTCTTTAAGGAATCAGGCCTATAGGCTGTGTTTGCTACTTGGGATACCCCGAAGATCACTTATCAAGTGAGAAAGATGGATCAACGTTAGACTTGACGGAAATTGGATTCTCACAGGATCAGATGTCACCCTGGTATCGATGGTGGAAGAATACCGTGAACGTGAGGCTAGTCATGGCGGCCGAATCATCAGGGAGCTCGGAGGTGTCTACGGTGGACAGAGAGAGAGACTCTCCTCTTCCAAGGTCCAGTACCGTAATCCAGGAGAAAAAGGATGAAGACGAGGACGAGAACAAAATATGAATCGGTAAGAATTATTATTTTATTAATCCTCTTATCAGTCAACTTCGTATCGATCTATTGATAACGTTACGAATACCTCTCATCAGGCAGAACCAACCAACCCGGGGATGATCGTGAACGTATTTACCGACGGATATTTCAAGGTCATGGGAAATCCTCTCAAGACCACCCCACCCCTGGATTTTTTCCAATCTCCTCATTTCCTTCTACCCGTCGTTTTTTTTTTCTGCTGAAATTCGAACATCTATGCTGGTTTAACTGTACGAGATGGAGGGGGGGAGCAGGGGGGAGACATCTCTTTCCTGGAATCAACCTAATTTCGCAACGCCTCGTGCAATTTCATGGAATTACAGCTGCAAATGCTCCTGACAGGATGTCGTTTGTAACCCGTAAAACATTCTTAGTCACTATATTTCTTCTGGCATTAGACGCCTCAGGCGTTCCTCAAAAATACAAGAGACAATAAAGAAGTCAGAGGATTTTTCAGAATTGACGCGCCGCCCGAAGTTACTTGGAATACATTTGATAACTGAGGTAGAACCACTCGCGGGTAATGACTTAGTTCTGTATAAGCCTGTACACGTGATCCCTGTAAATAATAAAAGAACGGTATGCTCGAAGAATCATTTTTTATATTTCACGTGTCTGTAGAGAAAATTAATTTTTTTTCACTTTACCTAATCACCCATATTTTATCGACAGGAAGTGCATGGGTTTTTTTTGACGTTTGCTACGGATTCTCACGAAAGGACCAGATGGACAGTCCCGGCATTTAGGTGTTTGACGGCAGAAGCATTATCAGATCGATGATAACGACAGGGAGGGCGCAGAGACACGAAATGGAGATACGAGACCGCGAAAGGAAGGCGAAGGCGAGAGGAATGCAAGGGAACAAATAAAAATCCCTTATTGTCTTGGGAATCCGTTGAGCCGGAAATTTTGTCCTTGAATCCACAGTAAAAGCAAATAGAAAAGTAGGGACAATTTTGAGTAATTGGATTCCGGCAGATGTGTCCCCGCGATGCTCACGGCGGATAGAAATGGTAGTCGAGAGCAAAAGGAATGAAAAAAGAAAAAAATATTATCCATGCTCGAGAGAAACTTCACTAGTGTCTCGACCAGGCGGATTTTGCGATTTTTCTGTTATTTTTATATTTTCAATAAATCCCACACGCGAAAACGATCTCCCACCGGGATCGATATTGCTCGCGTAATATCTCCAGCGAATTTACCAGGCAAAAGCAACGCGAAACGCGTTCAAATTTATTGGCCTGTCCGATACGGACATTAATCCAATACTGATAATTCTGCAGTTCGATTTGACAGAAAATATTTAGGGAGCGAACAAAGCGAGCTTTCCCTAATTGAATTTTCATTTATGAACTTCTAGTCAATTCCCGCGAAACGCACCACCGAAACAGTACGGCACTGACATCGCTCCGATTGCCGATATCCGGTACACCCTGTAGATAAAAAAAACTTCTCCGACAACCCTTTCGAAAATGTCATTCCACTCGCAAAATTTTTTCGCGCGACGCTCGTAATAATGATAAAGGCAGCTTTCATTCGATTAGTTCCACGACCGCCCGCCAGAGGGCAGACAGTGTTTTCCACGAGAACGAAAAGTTGAAAAAGAAAATATCTAAATTCGCTCTACGCTCGACGCACTTACTTAATTATCCGTATCCCTTCCCTCCCCTCGTGTTCCACATTAATTCTGTCCCAAGCAAAACTCCAGCTCGAATTAAGGATGTCCGTGCTGTTTCGTTCGCCATATACGAAATGCACAATATCAAGCAACGTACGCAACGTCGGTTCGCCTCCCGTGCTGAATATGTAATTATACCGGCGAGCGCGAGAGAGACAGAGTGCATTCATAATTAAACTGCCTAATTAAGAAACTTTAAATTACATCTACGGAGAGACAGAAATACCGAGGTGACGTCACTCGGCCAAAAGGAGAATAACGAGAATTTCAATATTCATGCGTCTAAGAGTAGTAAACTGGAGTCACGAGATGACCGTTGGCCCCTGGCTACGGGTGCGCCTCCCTAATATCGCACGAGAAGAACGTAAAAGCAGGTGACAAGAAATTCATTGCTCCGAAGCAAAGACACTGGGCCAACGGGAACAGCCGTCCGCAATTACATCACTGTATAGATATACACAAAGGCGTTCGGACAGGCCAGAGGCCAAAGAGATAAATGGACCTACAGCGGCGACAAAGAGACACGACCGAGGGATGCGTCTCTTTTCGAAAGTGGAAAATTTCAACCCACCGAAAGCAAGGCTCGTTTCTAAGAGAGTGGCGAGCAGGGACTATTTCGCTGGACACAAAGGGATCCTGGTCACTCCGAGAAGGAAACAAAGCGATCGCCAAGCGTTCAACGTGGATTCGCCCACAGTCGTTCCCTTCCTGCTTTACTCAAGTGCGACCTCACCTTCAGCCGGGTTTCCACGCAGCAGCGGGATTTCCTGTATCGAATTTATTTGTAATTAGAGACAGAAGCTGTGCGTAAAGTCTAATTCGAATTGTCAAAGGTACTCGGTCGTTACGCCGTCAAAGCTGCGACTCCGCTACGGGCACGTCTGACGTACACGTCGTGTCGCTCGGTGAAAACGCGGAGCTGGCACGCGTTTAATCGCTAGAGGATAATGAGAACACGTTCAACGGTGAAATTGAGACTAGTGTATTACTGGCTTTGTTATTGAGTCGGTACACTTATGACGTAGTACGTAGCAAGTGGTACAGTGAGGGCTACGTAGTAGATGTTTCTTTGAGGGGGGCCAACATCTTATGGTTTTAAACGCAAGAGAGTCCCATTTTTGCTCTCGACGTAATCTCTTTCGTCAAGGACACGAAATCGCCTCCTTCCGATAAGACGGAAACTGTAATCAGTTTTTTCTTTAATTCTTGTTTTTTTTTTCTTTTCTAGCTCCGAGGGAATTAACTAACAGCCACTTGTAAATTGTGCTATTTGTCTTCTTTGAGGACGGATGAAACGATAAAAATACTGGTTACTGCGATACGTTCTGAAATAAGGCTTTTGTCAGTTAACGAGCAAGGAATTTTTCATTCTACGGACTTTCCCTCTTTTACGCTTTCATTCTTTTTTCCTCCTCGTTCAGCATTTCCCTTTCTTTCTCTCCTTCCTCATTTTTCCATTCTCTTTTACTCCGGCCTCGGTAATTTGACTTGCGGCATCAATGGATCCTTCGCATATTCTTCAAACTCCTGAGTCCCTCTGAGACTCGTACGAAATTACCAGAGGTAAATTTGCATTCTGTCCGCACGCCTTAACGCAAACAGATTTCAGTTGAACTCGTAATCATCTCAAAAGTCACTGATAGAAGAATCGAAGAGCGATCTCTCTGGCTCTTACGCGGCAACATTTTTTTGCCCTTTTTTATCCATGGATCTGGCCGTAGCTTCGATTCACTTATTTAAACAAACGATAAAGTCAAGAGAGTACTCGAACGATCGAATATGCGGAAACAAGCAGCTCGAGAAAGAAAACGAAAAAAAATAACAAACCTAAATAAATGAAAAAAAATACGATATCGATTCGTTCAAAATTCTTCGTGCTGTACGAATTAGGTATAAAACTAACACGTCACTACATAGGCGGAATCCCTCGCAGACACACGGGAGAAACTGTCGAATTCCACTCGTCTAGTTTTCAAACCGATCGAATAGTCTCGCCGCCTCGCAGTACCGAAACTCGACCGTAACTTTGGCCCGGCGATTTATGATAGATTTATCACCTTGTTTGTCTCGTTCGCGAATGGACGAACGAGCTTTTCTTTGAACGGTAACGACGCCCTGCGATTCCCTCATGAAACGAAAAGGACGAAACTTCCCCAAGGCAAAAGCCCAGTGAGACCCTGGAAGGATCCCTGGAAGGATCCCTTGAAAGTTTCGCGTGCAGAAGATTTTTATGAATTTCGGCGAGTCTCGCGAAATTCGAATATTAGCAGCGCAAAAATAGAAAAACGTCAACTCCTTCCGCGCGGTGACGAAATTTTGCAATTTTTAAATTTAATCTTTTTTCAATCTCAATATTAATTAAGTTACCAATAATCATCGAATAAATGGCATTCATGAAATTGAAGATGCTGTCGTTCTGGATAAGCAACGAATTCGACAAAATCGCCGCCAGATCCTGTCGAGCTGTTTGCTAGATGCAGGAGGAAAAGATTTTCGCGACTTTTTAATCCACGATCGATATTTGCAAAAATCGCAGCTGTCTGCCTTATCGAAAGATCACAGCGACGGACAAAAAATTACGGACGACTTTGACACGTCCACTCCGAATGTCGACTGGGACCGTACTTCTTTCTTTCTCTCTCTCTCTCTCACTCTCTCTCTGTCTCTCTCTCTCTCTCTCTTTCTCTCTCTCTCTCTGTCTCTCTCTCTCTCTCTCTCTCTGTATGTGAAAACGTGTTCACGATTCTATCGTCTGGTTTCGATACGTTTCACCGTGAAGCAAACCGCACCCCACCTAATCGCAGTTCGGTCAAAGACTACGTTCGCAAACCGCATCTACATCCCGAGCACATTCAGCCACTGTGTTTCGCGAGTGCATTTGCATTCGCAACCGTCCCTCCACAGTGTGGAACAATAGCCACGTGTTTGCCCCGTTTGCCCAGTTTGCCTTCGCCATAAAGGAACGATCCAACTGTGATCAGCGATCATCGATCTGAGATCGAACGTCACCCGTGAGTAGAGAAATGGCGAGTGCTTGCAAATATCCAGGCAGCAGTAATCCAATCCGAAGAATGGCAAAATAAATAAATTTTTGCGAGAACCAAAATCTAGATAAAGATGATAAAAATTGAGCATGCCAAAATTCTCGATGTATACATATATACTCGTGGAATGGACAACTTTTATTAATCCCACGTGCCATCCCTTCTACCTGTTTGGCTTCGCGGGTTAAAAGTTGACGATGAGGTTTTGGCAATTTTAATTCTGACACATCTCATTGGAGGAGTCAGCCGCAAGCAAAGGAAGGAAGGCAATTTTAATTTTATACAAAAAATATTTCACTTGCTAATTCCGACAGCAGCAGCCAATGAGACAAATATTGTCTCACGGGAAGATTTAAACCTCTTAATTTCGTAGGGAAAATTTTTTTCGAAACAGGAAATTGCGTAATCCATCGTCCACAGTATTAAAGCTACTAGGGAATCGCGCGTAACGAAAATTTTTGGTAAAAATTCTTTAAAATAATTTTCACCATTATTTCATACCAGAAAATGTCTCGCTATGCGAATAAGGAAGTCGGATTGTCTCCGGGCGAAAAGCGTTGATATTAGGAGAAGCCTCAGAGGAGAAACAGTTACCGTTTACCTCTCTCGAGATATTTTAACGTTGTTGTCAGGCCGAGCAAGGAAACCGCAAAATATGTTACCCCTTAAGTTGTGCAATTTCCATACCAAAACTCCTACTAAGGGATAGACTTAAAATATGGTGACCTTCATCCCCCACCACCCACCTCATCTCACGGCCTGCCAAGAAGAGTCGTTGCTTCTTTTTTTTTTCTTCTGCTTCTTTGGTACTTTCTTCTCTCTCTCTCAGAGTTCTTTCGCAGGTACCAACCCACGTACCTACTAACTCCAGGGCATTTGCGACAGGTAAGCCAGGAAATATGTCAGACGCTTACAGTGCCCCGAAGACGAAAAAAGTCCGGGTCAATTTATAGCCCAGCTTCTTTTTTCTATTTCCGGGAATACAGAGCCGATTAATTAGTCCCTTGGACGATCCTCACTTCCACGAGTTCACCCCTCGCCCGGTATTACGCCCTGCCCTGTTTCCCCCGAGTCTGGTCTTCCGCGTGAACTCGTTTGTATTTTTTGCCAAAAAAAAGGAACCCGATGAAATATCGTCATTGAGAGAACCGAAAATTTCGCCCAAGTCGTACAGTCACGCACGAAGGTAAATGACTTTTTTTTTTCTACGATACAAATACGGAACGATACCTCACGGAAATTAGTTTCCTTTCTGATAAATTGATTATGCCAAAATCCAAGGTAAAACTTAATTACAAAGCTAAAAGAACATGGCGAATACATCCGCCGTATTTTTGCGAGTGAAAATGCACATCGCGACTCGCGAGCGTTATTCGCGTCGAAATAAAGTTACAAAAAAAAAAGAGACTTTAATTGCCCACGCTCCTCAGCATCAGCCGTAAAATCGAGAAGTGATTTCTCCTTGCGCTCGATTCATCGAGATTGGAAAAGTTTTGCTTTTACTCGAAGGACCCGTCGTCCGTCCCGTCGGCAGCTCCCACGTTCTTCTCTCGTCGGTGATTCCAAGCGAATATAGATTCGATAGAGAAATTTCACCTTCCAGGCAAACTCAGTCCTCATGCCCGCGATTACTTCACTCGGAAAGGAGCCAAAGCGCCGTATTTCTAAGAGTCAATATCAGGACGGTCCCGGGCCGATGATTGCTGACAGATTTATGGCGAACGAGCTATACGTACGGATGTACAAAAAAGTAACAGCAGACGTATTGACTTCCTTCGTTACCCGTGCCGCCTCAGAGATACACGTATACCCGGTGAACGCTAACACTGCTCTTTTCAAATGAAAAAAAAGCTGAGTAGCCAGCAAGAAAAGAAACTAAAACGTTCCTAACGATTGGTCATTTGCTTTGGCTCTCACGTGGTAACGACCTCGAGCAGCTGATATGCACTGGATAAATTTGTCAACCTCAACAGCGGATTAGAGCCTCGGCGCTCCCTGAATCCCGAGCAAGAACGGAGCAACGTTTAACAGGCTGCAGATAAGAGGGTCATCCTTTCCCAGCATCCAACTAGGAAGACATCCCCCTTGAGTAGCCCTCATCTCTACAGTCACCCGGTAGCCCCGACACACTCTGGCCCAACCGCCAGGGCCGTAGCCACCGGTGCAACTGGTCCAAGGGGGGCCCGTGCTGACCATGCAAAACCGAAGATGATCCTGTCACTGGGTATTGAGTTAACCAAAGCGAATGGAACATGAAACTGACCTAACCTAACAGACGCCACTAGAAAGTCCGCGTCAAATTCGCATATCCTTATCACGGAACAAACTCCTTGAACGGAACACGAATTCCAGTAAGTTTATCGCCCATGCAATTTTCCTGTCCGCCAATAATTTTTGCATCCCTCGGTACCCCGCCCCGGGTCCAAAGCAGGGGTTTACCTCGAAATCCGAAAATTTCGTCTATACGCCCATACGAGCCAGTACCTACGATTTTCTGTAAATATGCAAATTATAATTTTTTCCGCGTCGAAAATGATTCGAGAATCGCGATCCAAAGTACCTGAAAGACCAGTGCGAAAAATTCGCACTGACAATGTTAATCGTCATTCTTTTGACCTACGTGCCAGCAGATTCCCTTCCGTATCTCATACGTCATCGTAGTCAAGCGTACCGCGAAAATATACGTACCTCTGTGAAGGACGGTTCTGAATCGGAACGACAGGTGAAACATGGCAGTGGGATTTTCCGGGACTTCGAAGCCACCCGGATGCTGCTTCCCGGTGTAAATGCTTTCGAATCAAATGTGTACTCGGGAATCGCTGCTGACAGCATGCAAATGAGAGAATGTCCTACAGTCGAAACGATACGCTCGCGCATGCGCGTCTCCCTTCTCTCGAGTACCCACCAATCACTAGCCAGGACTCTGCTCGTATAGAGACTAGAAAATCAAATGATGAATTCTTTGATCTGTTAACTGGTCCAGCGACAATTTATATTAACTGCACATATGCGTTCTCAAGCTACATAACGTTCCTCCGTTACAAAAATCCTTAATTACAGTGCCAATTAATTTTTTCTCTCTTAATTAAATTTCACATCAATCTCGATTACTTTCGACGTAACAAAGTCCACCTGCACGTCCCGTGCAGCACGTGTACTCGTAACTTAAAAAAAAAAAACGCGAAATATTCATGGAATTGTCGAAAGAATTTCCAGTCAAAACGTCGACCCATCAGCCAAATGAAGAAAAAGAAAGATTTACAAATTTCCGAGGGGAGGCCCGTCTATCTCAGATAAGGATCTGAGTACAGTGAATAATAAAAATATTACTGATCAGGATAAAAAAAATTTTCATCACAGCCACATTTGCCCATATTACATGCGAGATATTAATTTCGAATCTGTACAATTTTTAATTATCCCCATGGACCGATGATACGCGTCTATCTGTACGACTTCGTTTTCAATTTTTTGCATTGGCAAATTAATACAAAATTACGGCTTACACGGTCTCGCCGTATACTCCCCGAGTGGTCCGACCGATACGAAGATAATTTCTTATCGGAACCCGAGCGGGAATCTTCCTTCCTTCCCCAGGAGCACGAGGCAGGTTGATGGACCACTTAGCACGAACAGGCCGATGACCGACGGGATATGTATTGTCGATCGAAGGATACGGCTTGCACGTTCAATTTGGACTATATTAACGCACTGTGGGATCGGCTGACTGAACGGAAGTGCGGATGCTGCCATGTTTGTGTCACTGGCCGCTGTATGTGGGGTATTATATGGTACACGGTATATATGACTGTATGTATATATATAGGATGCCTAAGCTCATCCGACACTAGCTGTACCATCGGGATGAATTTATCTGGCGCGAATGATGCTGGGAAAATTCCTAAAATGTTGGGCCAAACGACCACTAGGATAATTGTCAAATCGATCCCTAGTGTTGTCCAGGAATTTTCATGAGGGCGCCACTGGAAAGAACGTCAAGTAGCGCGAGGAAAGCGATAAAACCAAGGGGAGGATAATTTCGCATAATTTATTATTACCCATTTTGAGGTTACGACGTGGGTTCTTCTTGAGCGCAACCAGCGCGCCTCTTATTAACCGACAGGGATTATTAAAGTCCCAAGACTTGCGAGTAGCATAGAGAGTCGTACGTTGCGATGAAAACTATTTGGCCGGAGTTGCCGGAAAGAATTGCGAGCTGCTGGCGCTCGGTGGTTTCAGGACGCTTTTCAATTATATTTGGGTCAGTGTATAAATGAATAATATCGTACATCTCGACCGGATCGTGCAGTAATGTAATAATTCCTTAAATCTTTCACGCAACCGACTGCGCATTTGATTCACGATCGCGCAATCAGATTAAGCAGGAATTCCGTCTTAAAAAAAAAAATAAAACAAATTTTCACGAAGCGTACTTCGCGGTAGAATGTCAATATTGAAGGGGGGGGGGGGGAAGCGGCAATTTTGAATTTAATATTTCAAATGAAATTTTCCAATGGCTTGCAGTGGGTGCTTATCATTTTTTTAGCACGGATCAAACGTCATATTTAAATTCTAAGAGTGTCGAATATGTTATGACTGAGAGGCAGTACGATTTTTTAGCATTTTCACCAAAGTTTATCGTTATCCTTAACCCTTTCACCTTTTTACCTGTTTAGGCGTAAAATGAACTATGCTTCGCAGCAAAGGAACATCCGTATGGCTGAAATAACGTTAGAAAATTAGGTACAGTAAGTTGTCTGGTAAATTGACATATAGCGTCTATTTTGACTGTCAATCTCCGCGCACGTGATTCTCCTGTCAATGCTCGACACGCGAATCGACTTGACCTTTGAAAATCTTCACGATCCCAATTTTCGATAAAACGGGGAGGCGGGGAACGCTTTCGAAATTTGCCGCTTTCGACGATTAGTTCCCGCTGGAAAATGTAGATGGCTTTTTTAAGTAACGACTTACCGAATTCGAGGTATCCGACAAAAACTCGCGAACAAGTAAACAGTTCAATGGCAGACTGCTACGATTAGTCTCCATCGCGTCACGCCCTCCCCCCCTCCCGCCCACCGAACGGTCTACTTTTTTTCGCTACGTTCTATTAAGTATTTTCGTAATTTAAATTAATTGTCTGGCTCACGATAGTGCAACGCTGCGTCGACACCCAAGTTTCTTGGCCGCTTTTGAATTTCGAAAGGCACCGATTCGCGAATCTCCTCGTTCGCGCGATGCCAAATCGCAAGCTCAAATTAATTGATTGCCCGAATCTCGAGGTCTTGGTCAATATTGCCTTTCGGCTTACTTCAAATGGTTCGACCCCCATTGTACCTACGCAGTCTTCAGGCTATTGCGAATTGTGTATATATTGGCTGAATGGTATATACTTGCTGAAAATTTAACGAGTTCGTAAATTTACGCAAAAGTTCGCGCCGTTCGTTGCGAAAATCTTAAGAGCGGATCTCATTCGTCGACAAAAATATTGCCCTTGAAATTTTTACTGAAAGTTTTACAAATTTTTATTAAGCTTGACACATGTGTAACGCCTCTCATCTTAAATTATATTCGACACAAAGTTTGCATTTTGAAAAGTATTGTGCAAAAAAATTCAAAATTGACTATCGTATCTGTACACTGTCGTACGGCCACGGAACTGGTACGAAAATTACACGGCTAGCTAAAGGCACATGTATACGACTGCATAAAATTTCACTGCTAATATTATTACCTGACGTATTCTACTACAGAGAATCAAGAGGAATAGATACTAAAATAAAATGACTGATCAGTGTTATCACCAGTCATTATCGCCGGACATAAAATGACCCACGTAAAATACGTCAAACGAAGTCACATTCGCCGTTCTCGATTTTAATCCTACCATAAGTACGTACAGAGATACGTCATCCCGTCCACAGAACCGCCGATATTGGAAACTCCGCGAATTGTACGATTGGCATCGATTTATTACGAAATTTCTGTAATCCCACAAACCCAACGGGTTTTACAAGGCTTTCCTCTCGATCTGCGCATTCACAGATTTTTCCCATCCGAATCCGCGTCCTTTCATCAAAAACGTCGAAACCGAATTCGTACACGAATTTTCAATCCAGCATAAATTCGGCATCGCACGCTTTTCTCTGCACATTACAAAGAAATATAATACAATTTCAAAAAAAAAAGTAATATCTACCAATCTTAAACCGAAAAAAAAATCCTTGAAAATTTACCAAAGTCTTTAAACCCTCCAACTTAACTTAAATAACCACCAGATACTCATTTCAACCATAAAAGTACTGCCAAGGATCTTTCCCATAAGATTGATTAATCCCACAAAAAATCCATCAAATTGAATCCTCGTATTATACGCCAAGCCGACATGATCAAGCCACCAGCTTATGATATAAAACTTAAAAAACTAAGATCCTCGAAACAAAAAAAAAACTCCTCTCGTTCCTCGGCATAAACAGTAAATAAATAAAAGTATTCCATCATTTTCGCGAGTGCTGATAAATTGCCGTACCGAACGCCCCCCCCCCCCCCAAAAGCCTCACCAAAGATCCAACCCACGTCCCAAAGCTTTAATCGCGGCCACGCAACCTCGACGCGAAAACGCGTCGCTCGGTCAGCCTCCAGTGTTTGATAACAGCAGGAAGTAACAAGCGGATCTTCCATTAGGAAAACGAATAAGATCGAGCGAGTAATAAATAGTACAACGACTGCTCCGCGGTAGCGCTGCTGTTCCCGAGTACTTTTATTAACGTGCAGCCGACTGGTGAAAACTTCGTGCAAGAGTTTAAAAAAAAAAAGGTCGCTCTATATCTATACACACGTTAAAAGGTCAATATGCAATTGCGCCATCTCAAAGTATATAAAGCAAAATGCGATTCACATAGCTTTGAAATCATAGAGATCACCGTGAAATTCGCACGCAGTGTAAACATTTGCCTCGAACAAAGCCAGAGCGCAGCTACTATATCTATACGTTGTGCAAACACCCAGGGCACTGCTGGAACGTATATTTCCTATTACATGCATTATTTTCAACCTCTGCCACGTGCACACATGACCCGAGCCCTGGCGTGAATTTCGGTGTCAAAGTTCCTGAGCCGCGTGACAGCCATAAATACTTGGTCATCGGATGGACCGACTGCGACGAGGCGTACCGAGAGATACGAGAGCCGATAAAGAAAAAGGAAATAAGATATCAATCTTCCCACTAAGAATTACAGGGTGATCGAACGCATTTTTTTCCCTGTCTTTTTTTTTCATCTTCTTCCTCGGCTCTTCCCACAAATGGGAAACCGCTGAAACCTCGTGAAACGGCCTTCTACTTCGTCGCGGGTCTTCGCCGGGTCCGCTCGGACGAATCGAAAGGGTCCGCAAATTTGTTTCTTACCGGATTTCAAGAACCTTATTTTAGTAACCACTCCGCCGATCCGCAGCCATTATCGATCTTTTGCATCGACCCTCCAAAATGTCTTTCTCTCCTATTTCGCCCTCCGGATACGTACGAGTTATATCTGTATACATATATAACCGTCTTAACAACGAAAAACTTTTCTATCCCCAGGACAAAAATCCTCGACGACAAAGCGTTCGCCTAACTAACCCCATCGCACGCACTCCTTGGGGGGGGAGAAAAAAAAAGTTAAATTAAGACTCGAGTTCAAGTTACAAGGGTAATTGAAATTTTGCGAAAACTTCGCGACAGCCTTCATCTGCGATTATCTCTATTATATAATCTTGGTAGCACGTCGTGAAACATCCGGCGTAACATGGAGGTTAGAAATGAATTTTATTTTTCCAAAACCAAAAAAAAATAAAAATATTATTATAAAATAAAGTTTTTCATAAAGACAAGAGACTTTCGACAAAACATTAAATTACTTCCTGCCTCGTTTCGTTATTCGCAAAATTCCCGATAACTTCGATCTCGAGACCCGTCACACAGACACGCCATAAAAATACTGGCAGCTCCTCCCCGAAAGCCACAGAATTGAAATTCCTTAAATCGAAAAGCATCCGATCGCTGTGCAACCTGGATAAAAATAAAGGCGCTGGCGACATTAGACCCATTGGCTTGCCTATATGCATATACAACATATCCAGGCGTCTACGTCAGAGAGGGCGTCGGGACGGTGTTAAAAGTTACGAAGCAAAGTAATACCATATCGAAATAACTTTTCCGTCAGAGATCCTTGTATAATACCTTACCGACCCCCCGCCCACCCCACCCATTCAAAACCACCCCACAGCCCAAAGGAAACGACTACGTAAAGGGCACAAAGTATATACGAAAACCCCGAAGGGTGGCATCTTTCGCCATTCATCGGTTTACGTATAATAGACATTTTTGAAGATAGCTCCTGCAAAATATATCAGGCAGTATACCTATATATACGATATGACAGGCTGTTTCATAATACCAAGCCTGGTACACACTGTCAACGCGAAATTTCGGTCAGCCCAGTTACGCGTTCTCGTGTCACGTTATATTGCGTAACGGCATACGTGTAGGCGCCCCCCACATACGTGTACAAGAACGGTCAAAAAATCTTGTAACAGTAAAAATCGTACGTACGCGGCAAGAGCGAAGAAATATTTTTATTAAAACAAAAATTTACCCTCCCACATATTTCGTTCGTTTCTTCGTTTCGCGTAGCCTTTTCCCCCTCCCTTCCCAATATTTACCGTATACGTAAACGCTACACCCACAGCGGTCCGTTCTTTCCAAAGCCTGCGCCGATGCTTTTTCCAATCCGGATTTCTTACGGTAACGTGGAAATGCGCTCAGCCGCGACTTACGAAGATTAATGACTTTCGAGAATGTCCCACGTCATTAATAACGTTTTACGGCAGTATGTATACACGCTCGCTTCTCGTACGTAGTTATGCGTCTTGGCGAGTTATACTTTTTTCCTCCTCCCCGACCCCCCCCCCCCGTCTACTTGCGAATTCTAAAATTTATTTAAAAAAAAATTTCGCGATTCCATCAAACTAAATCACGTGACAGGAGACACCGAACGAAGATTCCCGTCGTACGCAAGAGATAAGATAACGATGACGTATTTCGAAAAATGTAATCGCTGATACCATACGGGTATAAGCCTGTTATCTATTTCGTCGTAGACGTACACAAAGCGAATATAATCGAAATCCCCAATAAAGATATACATTGAACGTTGCCGTAACAATCGAAGTTATCTTCTTCTTACCTGTAAATGCCAGAGGGGGTGGGTGGCCTCCCCCCCCCCCCCCCGGTGTAAGAACGCTTTTACTAGTATAGAAAAGTGTAAGGGTAAACCTTGGAGCTGCCGGTTGCCTACTGCATTGCTGTGCGCGCCTTTCCCGTTACATTCCTTTCGAAAGGATTTATACCCCTGGAACTACCTCGTCTGCTGCCTCCTACATTTTTCAAGAGAGTAAGTCGTTACCGCTAGTAGGTACCTTACGGTTTCCAAGACGTTCCTTTTACTGTTGAGAAAAGAAGAAGAAGAAGAAAAAAGGCCTGCCAACTTAACCTGGACGCTGGGCGGATAATCGGATAGATTTTTCAAAGAGGTGTAATGGAAAGTAAATAAGTCGTGGTTGATTACGTGAATTTTATATTGCTTTAAAATAAAATATATTATTTATATATATGTGTGTACATATGTGTTGTGTAATTTCTTAGCCATCCCCACCCCACTCTACCTAGATTTATCTTCTACCTCATTGCGAAAGCAGCACTCTCTACCCGTCAGAGATTAGCTGGAGTGTGACGGACGTGGGACGCCGCTTAAAGGTTCGATACGCCGCCGAGGCGTCCTGGAAACCACGAAAGGACCGGAAGTCCTCATGTTGGTCACGTAGTACAGTCCCACTCAAGTTTATCAGTCCTGACAGACCCTTAGCGAGAAAGAAAAAGAGTAAAGGTACAATGTGATATTTTCGTACCTTAGGGGGTATCTTTGTGTCGCAATATCTCGTGCATTGGGGGTATCGATAGGGTTGCTGGTGTGATAAAAAAATTTTGAAATTCAATTAATGATAACAGTCATTTTGATTTTGGACGCAAGTGGGATTCGAAAATTTATTATAATTAGGTGGATACTCAGAAGGAATCGAGTGACTCGCGAGGACTTACTGACGCCGTTAAGACTAGCTGAAAATTCACTGCTGGTCCAGACGTCTGTATACGGGAAATTCCGGGACGTTCGTCTCGCGAAATTTTCTGATGATTTGGCAATTTTCGCGAAAAGTTGTAACGTCCGCATGATATACGTGTATATTATGCTGAATATTAAAAGTGGACAGTCATTGAGTGATACGGTATGTCGATCGTTGATCAGCATCCGAGTTTTAAATGGAAAAAAAATAATAGTTTCACTAGCAAAAATAATTGATAAGATAACAATATAATGATCGACTTGTGGAAATTATCGAGATTTAATTGTAACGATTATCGAGAAGAAAGAATCGCTTCTAATGATTCTTATGGGACACAGTAATATAAATATTATATTATCTATAGAGTGATTGTAGCCTTAAGATCAGACGTTTCACGAGTATCGGGATAAACGTGGCAGACCGCGTGCTTATAGACAGATATTGTTACGTCATGTGCGGTAATCTCGTGACACGTGGATGAAAAATTTTTCCAAAAAGTATGATTTTTTTTGTAGATCGGAGTAACTTTACGTGTCTTTTTTTTGCTTGCACATTGAAAATATATTAACGATATTTCGCCCGAATAAAATTTCCCCAATTATGCATAATCCGTCCGAAAATTTCCTAGAAGTCCCACGTGCTTCGTCGTTCGGCTCGTTTATCACGAGAGCTACGAAAACGCCATACGCACGGCTAATCAGATTTTCGCGTAAAACGTTGCCCTAATGGGTTGAGCAGTTAGCCCGAGAATTTCGTTGGGAAAGCGGCAGAAAACAGCCACATTCCGGCGCGTATCACCCTTCGAGAGTAGCCGCGTGGTGGCAGCACCCGCGAAACAATGATACGACGTGTGTCATAATCAGTCGTACAAAAAAAAAAGAGAGAAACTTTAATTGGCATTTTGACGTATAAAATTTTTAAGTCCCTCGAGCTCACCTGCAGCCGTCATAAGAGTGCACGGGGATTTCGCATAACACGCATGCACATACGTATCAGCGTTACCGTCATTCAAAATCAACTCACGAAATTCGCAACGCGACAAAAATCAACTTGGTGCCATAGGGATTTAAAAAAAAATTATGCGTTATCACAGACAGATTGCGTGAAATCGAACACTCGTATATATAAATTAACGTGTCACGTGTATGGCGATACCCGTGTTGTCGCAAGTCGACTAAATTGACATTTCATTAGAGTTAATGAGCTCTCTCGGTATACCTACTGGTACACAGGGACGTGTCCACTGCGCTCATTTTCGCAGCTTCCGGGTGCGCTGCAAATAGTTGGCAAAAAAAATAAAAAAAAAGAGGAAGAACCGCAGGTCGTGTCAACGATGGAAATTTAAACCACGGACAAGTAATTTAACGGGTCCTCGTCGGCCGAGTCGTTCTTTGAGCTTCGCGTGCCGGCGAGTCCACGTATGCGTGCGTATGTACAGGGGCGGGGGGCAGCGAGAGAAAATTTATTCAAATCTTTGAGAAAGAATACGGCCCTGACGGCTCGATTTCGTAGGAGTTTCCAGGACGAATCGACAACACCGTAAAGAGGGACTGGCAAGGGTAAACTGTACGTTAAGGCATCCCGGAGAGTCTGGAAACACGCGAGAAACTTTTTTTTTTTCACAAAAGGTTCGCCACGCTACGTGAATATAAATTCGAGAGCGCAAGACGCCAAAGGGACGCACGACATATTGACGTCTTCAACGGGATAACGCTTGACCCTCGCGTGTCTCTGTCATTTGCGTTTCCCTGTGAAATCTTATTTTTGTCCAACGACCCGATCCCAATGGACTTTTAATGGCGATGCCAGCGACGCCATGCGGTTTCTTGGGGAAATATTGAAATTCCACGTCACCCTCTAAGGAAATCACGTACTGCGGATATCTAAAGATCCTTTTTTTGTGAAACGTAACAAAATCGTAAAGGGATACGGAATATCGTGGGCAGCTGCTCCAAATCGTCTGTGAAACTTTAAAGCGACGCTTTGCGATACGATGATTGGAGATAATTTTTTTTATCACACCACGTGTTTCGTGTAATCAAATCAATTAAATTATGCTGTTTGGGTTGCCGTAGTAACCCTCTCTTCCTCGTCCCTTTTCATCAAATTGAATAACTCCATCGAAAGTCTCGGCTAACTTTGTGTACACCTGTGGTCCGTAACGCACAGTAGTAAATTAACAGTGTTGGATATATTAATTAAGACTGTATAAAGTGGCTTAAACGACAGACACCCTGGCTGTCATAGAGTGGTATTCCAGAACGATATACAGCATATGGGATAAATTTATCAGTAGTATCGTGATTCGATAAAAGGTATGTATTGATGAGGTATGTCAAAAATTTTTTTTTAAAGCAAATTTGTCGAATCTCTACCCCGTGTCTCGTCCTTACGCGTAAACTCTGAGGCGTGTTTCAAAAATTTTCTCACGAATAACGAGTGAAGTCGAAATTTGCCTGAAATTTGACATTTCGAAATTATCGACGGGACAATTTTTTATTGGCATCTCTTGAGCACGGAAAGTGCAGAAAAACAGGCTGAGTACCGGAAACCACAGGAGTAGGACTCCCGTCAATTTTTTTGCTGACCGTCCAGGAAAATAATGGAGCTTCCGCGGCGTAAGCTGCGTCTGACTATTTTTCGAAAAAGAAATACGTCGCTAACGACAAGGATTTTCGCTACAATGACGAAGCCAAGAGAAACCGCGTGGATTCGCTTTAAAAGTTCAAATCCTTTTTGCTGACAGCCTTTTTTTTATCTCTCTTTCTCTGTACGACGAGAACCCGAGAAAGAACGTAAAACGCAATCATTTGCCTTTCAAGATCTACTCTACGTCGGTCCACTCTCCTCCTGACTCTCCTTTCGATTCCGTATCTACGTCTTTTTTTTTTTTTTTTTTTTTTCGTTCATCTTCCCTCACAGACTCCAGCAGACAGTCTCCTCGCGCAGTCCATCCGGACCACCCTTTGATAAATAGATCACTGGCTCTTTGTAGTCTTTCCTTATCGTTGCACTTTCCTAGTATTCTCCCATCGTTTCCCTCATTCCCGACAAAGCTGCAGATACGTATCGAGACTTCGTATATACCGTCTGAAATATTTTTACCCTGAAATCAACCGCACTGGACCTGCCCCTAAAGGAATTTTCAAAATTTGATAAACCACCACATTTACAAAAATAACAAATTTTTCGACTTGGTTTACACCCATCATATACATATAACGTCTGGTATTCCCTTATCAAAGGATCGACGGAACGAAATTATAGACACAAAAAAAGGCACAAAATTAAAAACACAATATCTTTTTGTCTTTGGACAAAATCAACGTTAATTTCCACATTAAAAATAATCGAAAACACTTCCGCCCTTGTTTATGCTTCGACTGGGTAATACTTGAGAAAAAAATTAATCGTCAGTCAAAAGAAGAAAAAAAATTGGGCAAAGCTTTATACGTTCCGAAAATAAAATTTCAAGCAACGGCCCGAAAACGGCATTCTATATGGTGTCGCTTTCCAAATGAACAAATCGATCCCTCACGACATACACGATACATTGCTAACGTGCTTATGAATTTGGAAATGAGCTTTCATTAAATCCACGTTTTTCATTTCAATCCAGAAGCCACAGCCTTACGCGATTACAGACTACACACGCACAATGAAAAAGTTCAATTTTTTCTTTAAGCCTGGTTCAGGCAAAGACCTCCGCGTTAATTCGCCCCTGAGCATAGTTAATGCTGGGGGCCCAACAATTTCTGACATGTCAGAGAAAGGGTCTGGGGCTGAATTAACGTCTTGCGGTAATAACGTAAATAGTATTGCAGATAGTTCTGCGATTACGTAATTCCAAGACAGCCTGGGATATAAGTCGAAAACGATAATCGAAAACACGTGAGAAGTTATCGCGTCAAAATTAAAAGGGAAATTTCAAGCCTCGAAATTCCGTGTTGCCACGTTATCAAATTAAAGAAAAAATCATCCTCGGGCACGACTAAGAGATTCGAAAAAGTGACCAAATTTTCTTCTGCAAAATTTTCAATGTCAAACATAACGAATGCGAAAATTTGCAAATTATCAAACTTCCCTCCGAGGTACTCAGGGTCTCTTCTTGGACGAGAATTCTCCCCGAATGCTTATCAAACATTCGCCTGACTCAAACGGCAAATTATGGCAAATTATTAAAAGGCATATATGCAGCATCTAGCATCACCAAATACAAGCCAATGGTACCAACCCACTGGCAACCATATATGTATGTCGTTTATGTATAACCACATATCAGACTCCGAGGTCCACCCCTATGTATTAGCACTATACCCGGTGTCGAAATTTCCAGTGACATTGCCAACCCGTTTTATTGGCACCCCCGGCCCTCCCCACGCCCCTGCTTTCTCGGCGAGCGACGCATTAATGAAATGGCATTGAAAAAAAAAAAGAGAGAAAAATCAAGTAAACAAATTTGCATCAGCTACAGCGAAAGCAAGCCGTAAAATACAAACGAAAATATTCGTTTGTCGGAAAGGAATTAGTCGAACGAGATAGTATCGTTTCGCCCTCCTCCCACCCCCCCGAATTATTAATTCGACGTCGAAAGTGAATATACTTTTTTGCAATGCTCTTAAAAATAATTTAAAAGGATATTCGCAAAGTTCCGGACGATCTGCGAAATCTCGTTCCACGTGTCATTGTCGTTTCTATTATTCGCGGTACGCTGGACCCCGAACGACAGTTCCACTGTATGTAATCGTAAAGCGATACGAACGAGGATGATTCGCGAATTTCAATTCGCCAAGAGCTTTAAAGCTGCTCGCGAAATCTTGGGAAAACTTTGTCTTTTACGTTGGACGGTATTGATTGCTCCGACGCGGACTTTGATAACCTTAACTCTTACGAGCTCGAGCCAAAGGTACATTGGCCGAGAAAGACGAAGACTTGTGCCCGGAAATTTATTCGCACGGACTAAGTGCGATTGAAATGGATCGTGCCAGGCGAATTAGGAATTTAAATACTATTTGCACGTGCAAAAAATTTACCCCGTCCCTCCTACCCCCCCCCCCCCCTTGACATCAAAACGAAGATCGAATTACCCTTTCCCACAGGTACTCCTCAATATATGCGAATAAATTTGTACAAGGCGTATGTATAAAAATAATTGCGAGAACGAAGAAAAAAGAAGTTTGCAAAAAAAACATGCTTAAAAAAGTAATTTCGCATCTTATCCAAAATTTTACGTACCGAAAAGTACGTGTGAAAAGAGAAAATGACGATCGGTCTTAGCGGAAACTAATATACAAGATGACCAAAAAGATCTTCGACGATATAAATACGTGTCTTGATTGCAAAGTTATTCGGCGTTCCGCAATAAACCAAAAGCTGCCCGCGATGACGACACGAATTTCCGCCGCTATAAAATGCAATACATCGTGTATCGCTCGTAAAAGCGCCAGCGGTTCCCCCGACGCAGCGCCGCTAATGCATTTTTCGAATGAAAAGTTTGCATTTTATTTCGAGTCGCGCGCCTTGTTTTAAAGGCGTCTATTAAACAATGCAAATTCCCTAGTTACGCGGTTGCGATTCTTTCTATTTCCGTGTATGCATACGGGAAAAAAAAATGCACTCTTTTCCCCCAGCAAATCCGCCCCGGGAAATATTTTGCATCGGTGATAGGCACGCGCAAAATATCCAAACCAGACTGAAAAATAGTCCAGCGTGACGAGAGAGTACAAAAAAAAATACCAATTCCAGCACAGTGTCGTAGGACCCGACAAAAGCACACTGCGAGAGAAATTAGATCCTTTTTACGGCATGAACTCTCCCTAGAGATCCCACACCTCTTATCCTTCGAGCTTTAACGAGTTACCGAAAGTTCCGCGAGGGGAGCCACCGCGGCGAGTACCTATGCGTCATCCGAAATATGGAAACGGCAAAGTTAGCAGCCTGGAGCGTCTCTTCTTTCTGATGAAACTAGGTTAGTCGAGGTTAACCAGCGACAAGAGAGAAGAGACAGTGGCGCCCTCACGTGCTCCCGCGGGAAGTATTAAGGACTTACCTGAAAGTCCTGCGCGGAAAATTCAAGCGAGTAAAGAGAAAAAAAATCCTTCGGACAAGAATTTTCTGACCTCGCCCGGAAATACGTGTCAAACGATCATAATTTACAGGCGCCCCATCGGTCGCTCGATATTCCGTCGAAATTAACACCTACTACAGCCCAGTAGTCGAAAGTAGACCAAAAGTACTCGTACGTTACGCAACGTCCATAAAATTCCTAATGAATCGGACGCGCCGTAAAACATTAGTAAAACACATGGGCGACTCGGCGATCAAGAATTGTATTCACGCTCGAATCAGTTGATTTACATTGACATGCGTATATACACATATACACGCACGACCCGTATGGACCTTTTAGTAATCGAATCACGCGCCCAGCAAATTATAGGTTCGTTCTCTGACAAACTCCCAGACTGCAAACTAATTGAATCGTACTATAATTCAAATTCCCGCTATCTACGCGTGATTGATAAGGACTCGACACAACAAGCACGATCCTTCCGCATCCATAAGGTTTCCATGAAGTTTCAATTACGCCAATCGATTGTCTCGGCCATTAGCGTATCGGTTGCTCTATAATCCCGCTAGGATCGCTTCGGTCGGTCAAAAACATACACGAGCGACCCACTGCGATCGCATGGCAATTCGAGCCTTAAGCCCGTATTGAGAACTCGCTTTTAGTCCTAACAGCGCGCTTTTACATTTTTTCTTAATGACTTTTATCCGCAAGCGACTCTGTTAGCGACTTTAAGAGTGAACTGGGAATACGGGCTTTAGTGTCAAAATTTCACCAGTTCAGCGTAGAGGGCGACACATGCTATGGCGGGTTTTTCAAAAAAATTTCACCTGCCCTTTCGTTCTCCCCCAGGGCCTGTCAGACATACGCGCCCTTGAAAAAGGAACTCGAGTAAATTTTAAGCACCGCAGATTACAGCATCGTTCCACGAAGTGGACTTTGGTCCAGCATCTCGATTCATCGCGCTTTCATCCGACAAGGCTGCCAGAGACTAAATCTTGCCGAAAAGATCCAAATGATTTTTCGAGCATCCTCGAACGCAGCATCCCGATCTAATGTGTTTATGCCATCGTGGGATTCGCAAAAAAAAAATGTATTCATACTTTTTGATAATTACGTGATTGCGTCGACCTACGGTCAAAGAAACTTCCAACGAGATGGGATTAAGAGAAGTGGTCTTATCTCATTCCCCGATCGGACTCCGTACTAACGAATATAAGGGAATTGAAAAATAATCCCAGCTAACAGGATACCCCGGACCCAGACTCCGTTCCTGGGATCTCGAGCGTACCGCAAAAAAACCTTTAGATCTCCATGAACTTTGACTCCGTCGACGTAACGAACAGAGAAAATTAATTTGAAGGGAAATTCCGAGAAGTTGATTAGCAATCTAAGAGATCTCTGTACGAGCGCGTGTCAAATATCGTGACGTTGTAGTCGTAGGTCGAAGGACTAGTCGATTATTATTATTATATCGCGAAACTTAATCTGGCCCACGTCACTGGAAACGAAAAAGATAAAAAAAGCACTTTCCAATAAAATTTTTATTCCGACCAATGTACACGATGGGAAAAGAAAGAAAAACTCCAGATAAATCGAAGATATCGAGATGTCAAACGAGCGACTAACGTAAATGGCCATGCGAAGCCGTAAAGAGACTGCCGTTTTCCCCAGTATCGTAAAGAAAAATCCCTAGACTTAATTTTACAAGCTGCGCGAGATGCTTTGGAAATGCGTGATCCACTTTCGATATATACATATATACACGCACGCGCTACTTGAAGGGAGAAAAAAGCAAAGAACAAAGAAAGAAGAAAAAAGCTCCCACGCAAGTTCCGCATGCAAATCGATTCCCAAATGACAGAGTGAACGATGACAGTAGTCCTTTGGAATAAATTAGGATAACCACGAGAAAGCTCAGCGTATATCCGGCGTAGTTTTCTCAAATTTGTTTCCCCTCCCACCGTTCCTCCCCGATACAGACTTTCCATACGAGCTAGCAGCCAACCGTGACCCACCGCTAAAGAAAACTAATATCCCAGGAGGGAAGAGATAGTATATCCGGCAGAGCGACTCCTCGTTATAAATCGGTATAGTCCGTGCGCGTAGCCAGATTGCGACGTGGCCGAGTCTGATCCGGTAAATAAAAACAAAAGTCGCGAAAGGCAAAGCTAAATCGACGGATCCTTTTGAACCGTCACGAGACACAAAGACGCTGGCCAATGGCTGCCGTAACGATTCTTCCATTGCCATACGATTGCCGATTTTAACGCAGTATAAAAATACATCGGTAACTTATACACCTCGACTCCGTTATAACGCACCTATATAGATATATGAGAGCGGGACGGAGAGGCTGGGTCCACGAGAAGACAAAAGTTTGTAGAATTATCGGATGGGAATGTGGCCGGCATCTTTTCCAAGTATCAGCAGTGCAGCTGGCTGGCACAAAAGAGTAAAGCCAATGAGAGAATATTACACCAAGGCGGGTATATGGGACACGTTTAAATTGAACTTTGCAGCCCGTTTGGTAATCCGCCCCAAGGTTCTCGAGGTTTCCGGTACACGTTAATTCCGCAAAGTTCGTATCTTTATATTCGCCGCTAACGAGGATTCTACTTTCCTTAATCAGGCCTGTTATCCGGACCCAGTGGCTGAATAGGTAGGCTGGAGGATTTTCAGAACCAGACGTCGAGCGCGTCCCTTTTCAGCTGTTATGCACGGTGACGTCATAACCGCCTGGACCATCGGGAATCCTGCGCGGGTTACAGGTGCGCAGCCTCATTTCGGAAATTACCGGAATGAAAACACCAGTTGCCGCAGCAGCTATCGGCGAAGCCTGATCGAAAGCGCCCGTCGCTACGTGGGGAAACGGAAGGCGGTGGCGCCCCCCTCGGTCAGGAATTAACCCGAATGCGCGTTATTGGCTCTCCGGTGAATAATTGCGTCGTTAATGAGTAACCTGGAACGAAGGTGGCAGATTTTGCGATTGGCAAGAAATTTCGCACGGTGGCGATATCCAAGACGACCTTTTGCGGGTTTGCGATTCGAAGTTTGCGATCCCTTGTGCCAACGGGAGATCGCCTTCGGCTATTTCTCGGACACCCTGTATACCCGTGGTACACCCAGTGACGCGCCGCCGTCACTGGAAAGAAATAAATCTTACTAGAATTTTTGACGTTTCAAAATTAAATTTTCAGGTAATTTCGGAATCAACGCCTCCACCGGAAGTGCCCACCGGAAGTGGTCAAAGCCGATCTTGCTCGCTGTGACGTCTTACCCGGCACTCCTAGATTGCTACAGCCCATAATCGCCCGTTCGTAAAGGCGAATCTTCACGTATAAATAAATATGAATCTCTCCACGAGCACCCTCTGATTCCGCTCGCGTACCCATCACCGGGTAACGGCTGAACGAGATGACTTTCGTCGACTGCATGAATTCAGCGGTATCCCATGTACGACTGCGAAATTTCGTGCAAATATTATTCAGCGAAACGTACACAGAGGCAACATAGTACGAGGGTCCACTTCGTCGAGTCCAGCGACTTGTGGAAACACAAAACAGCTTTTGACGCAACCGCGACTCAGCCACGTAATGCATGGGCGAAAAAAAAATCATAAAAATAATTGCAAAAAAAGCACAAAAATTTGGCAAACTGTCACGGCCATCCGTCAGCTTGAATATCGTAAAGGTAGAGAATTTTTTGTATTTCGCCAAAACGAGCAACCGGTTTGTATTTTGCAAATTTGAAAAATAACAGCATCCCCGTTCGGTCCACAACTGATAAGAGTCACCGATTAATTGTCAGACTGAAATCGTAAGATTAATTGATTCAAAGGACTCGGAATGTTCGTCGTTTCCATAGATATTTTTTTTTTTCGCGACAGTGATAACGGCCGTGATCGTCTGTCTCCCTATTACGTCAGCCCTGACCTGGGACAATCGTCCGGGGGAAAAAAAAGAACTGAAGCAGCCTCTCGTCAACAAGTATACAACGTGACGACGCGCACAGCTTGTAACAGCGATTCGTATGATAATGCCATTGATAACGTAGCAATCAGCGACTATTGTTCCTATTGGGCAGCCAGTCGCACGCGACAAGCTTCTCATTAGGATTACCCTTAACATCTAATATATTAAATCACGTACCATCGGCTCTACTCCGAGGTATTTTCAAGCGCCGAACGCTGCGATTCTCCTAAAGCAAATTAACTCAAAGCGGAAGTTGGTTCCTCGTAGCGGAAGTCTACAGTAACGAAGTTAACTTCCTGCTCTTATGGACCCTCGCTCTCTCTCGCGTACTTGCCCTACTCCCTCTCTCTCTCTCCCCCCTCTCCCCCTCTCCCCCCCCCCCTCTCTCAGTACTTGCGCTAATCGCGGTTGCAACGTCAGAGCAAAACTCTCATGTAGGTCAGAAATATAACGAGAGTGTAAATAACGACGAATCTGCGGGTGGACGCAAATGATACCTGTATACATATACATTTTTAAATATACACATATATTAAATAAAATTCAGTGCAAAAATTTATTTACCAACATTGAATATATCGAAATAATGTAATCACAGCAAACTCTAACGTTAATAACATTATTAATGCATTTTCGCAAAAATGGCCAACCACTCGTCCTATTCGTCATCCAATAACGGCCGGCGCAGTCTCGATTGTATTTATCAAAAATTTATTCGAGCTCCGAATACGAGAGTACCGTATACGGGGATCCTCGTTAAAAAAAATCTTTTCAACAACAACCCAACGGAACTTCAATAATTTTTACTATTTTACGTATTCCCGTAGCTCTCGTAGGTTGAAACGACTAAAATTTTTCTCTTTCAATTTTAAGTAATTACCCGCGTGAATAGACTCCCAAAAACCAAAAGCGACTATCGTCTCCAGGATAAGTGTACATGTGGGCCGGGCTAGACTTTAGAAATCATCTATAGCACCGGGCACCCTTACCTCTTCATACGTTCATCCGGATATGTCCTATACTTTTTCCAGAACCAGACTTTACGACTGAGGTATAAAAGAGGCAGGACCGTAACAAGCACGGGACCAGAGCCCCCCCTGGGACTGGTGGATCGACCTTATCTGGACCTCTGCCATAATTACGTCATACCTTCCCTTATCGCACCGATCCATTGACATTCTCGATATACTTTAATCTCGCACGTCAGCCGTATATTTTTAGTCGGGAATGTACTCGGGGGGCTTTACCAAGCGACGATATCCTGCATACGAGCTAATTAATTTTTAACATCAAAAAGGACCCGTCCAATTTACCTTCGCGCCCGAGCAAGTGCAGGCGCTCGAGTCTCATAGTGGTTTTGCTTTTCAGCGTTGAATTCTACCAACGAAAATTGCACGATCCAGGATTCATTGAAAAAAAATACTATAAAAACATGTCAAATATGAAATCTCATATCGTTCCCCATCTCGATGTTACATTGATTGGACTAGAGTCCCGGCACTGATTGGGCTTTCGAGTACCGACGGTCTCTTGAGAAAATGTGCTTCTTGGCACAAAGTCAAAATCCAAAGGAATATACAAAGAGAAAAAATGTACGTACAGTCGAGAGAAAAAATATTTTTCATAACAGACTCACCACGTATCCAGGTGCGATTCAATGTAACATTTGAGTCACCCATTAACCGTACTCAAATTTTCACATAATTCGCGAACTTTTAATGGCGAACAAACTTCCATATTTACAGCCGCGCGAGACAATGTATTATATCGAAACGTACGTTTCAGTATTCTAAACTGAAATGGGGAATTCGAATTACAGCCAGCAGACGCTCGTGAGAAATTTATGTATCGCTTTAGGAGCTGCGACGAATAGTAAATAATGACAATTAAGACTCACCGCTTTGTCGCCGAGTTGATTCACCCTGCAGTGTAAGAAAGCCGTTTGTCCGACCGCAGCCGTCACATTGCGGGGCACGTGGAATTCGAAGTAGGGCGAATCGCTGACGTTGTGGGAGTTCACGATGGCATTGCCCGAAATGTCCAGTTCACGAAACGTATAGCCTGTACGGATAAGAAATTAGATCAGTAAAAAAATTATTTTCAAAAATTTCAATAACGAACGTCACTCGCGACGCCGAAACAAAAGAAAAGTTTATCAACATACTACTGCACGTGAAACAGGAAAGGGTACCGTCCGCAAAGAAATTATTGACAAATAATACATTAAAGTACTAAGATCGTAAGATTTACAAAATTCAAAAGACACGTCTAATACCGCAACGTATTTCGAGAATTTTACCAAAAGTCCAGAACGAGCATGATTAACGGCGAGCTCCTAATTGCCACCCGTTATATTAAACGTACGATTAACTTCCTACGGGCGAATATCACGTAATAGCCCAGGTCAGTGTTACATGTTCTAGAATAAATGTTCCAGCCGGCTCCTACAGAAATTCCATAATTAATTACACATAATTATATAAAAATTAACTGTTACCCAAGTGCCTGCTAGAAAAAAAAGTATATGTCAAATTTTTTTTTTTTTCATACCGTAAAACCGTATTTGACCGCGATACGTGACAACGAAAGGGACTATTGTGATATTAACTCGTGACATAACAAAACGTACGAAAATATATATATATAGCCGAGCCAGTGTGCATTATGGCGGACGGAAATAAATTCTATATAATATATATTTCCCGACCTCTAAATGCTCGAGTGCTCCGCGTAATAAAGCGACGACCCGCCGCCCATTCGGGCCACCACCAGCGACACTTTGATAAACGTAGCGAAAATACAATAAGAAGGGGAAATAAAAAACATAAAAATGACCATTTTATTTTTACCAGAGGATTTTAGATCTACCGTGTTATTTCTTGCGGATCCTACGATACGGAGTGTGGCCACGCGTTACTGTCCGCCAGCTATTTTCCTCATTGACGTTCACTTACACGGTAAAAAGTCCTAAGGGGGGGGGGGGGGTGATCATCGCGAAGCGCTTGATTTCTCGCGCGACCTATGACCTTCCTCGAGTTACATTCCCTCGGAGCCGAAAGAAAGTGAGAAAAATGACAAGCGAAAGCATCGATAATTATCGTGATAGGCAGGAATAAAAGTTTTTTCGAAAATTTGATAACCGATGAAATCGTTGAGTCGAGGTCAGATGAGATATACCCCTTTTCTTCCGATTCGTGAAGTTACACGAGGTAAAAGAAAAAATTAGAAAATGGAAGAAGAAAGACCGAAAGCTTTGATTCTCGGCGTGTGCAACTTTTAAGAAGCCACGTTCGAAAAGCTCGGGAAATAGATTCTGGCTAATTGAGAAAAAGGCGCCGGCGAGGAAGGCGAAGTGGATTAAGGTAAGTCGGACTTTCGATGCTATGAATTAACACTGGGCCTCACGGAACGCGAAAGATCTACGAGCTTTTCCCTCTCGGCAAATGCCTACCGGTTCGAACCAACGTAATCTCCTACGTTATATACCTATACACCTATAGTATATATATATATATACATGCCCACGGCAACGTACCCAGTCATATTTTTGCGAATCTGACAGAATCACGAAACCAGAACCCCAACCCCACACAGACTGGACCCCATTGTAAATTTCGCATCGGTTGATATTTCGCAACTTTATCTGAAAATCGAATTAAACTCGTACATATCTATCCTCCAGCATCATCATCCGGTCCACTGATCCTTCGTATACGTTACCTCGCTATCTTTCTCCGTCATCGTTCCTCGACGCAAACTAAAAATATTCCCGACTCCAAGGCCATTAAGATTTGCGTGAGCAATTACTTAAAAAGAAAAGCTAGATGGCTCCTCGATCGATTCCCAGTTAATTGAAATCTCGCGTGACTCTAGCTCTGAGACTTTTTACCCCCCTCCCCCCGAAAAAAACCATTAGATTCCCGAAGGTAGGATTTCTTTGAAAATATATATATATATATACACACACATAAGAAAGCCTCCAATCAAGTCCAGCCGATAAGGTCAATAGGTCGTGAAACGCGATCTGGTACCACTCTGATTACACCTTATCACATTGATATCTGCCTGGAGATATAAAATTCAGCTAACCAAGGTATAAAGAAGAATTTGACCCTGAAAATCACTCGTAGGATTTAAACAGTCATGAAATTTGTTCCAAAATTTTCTCATAGTCGTAACAGCCGCTCTCTGACGGTATAACGTATAGCACAGAACACAGATAATACCACACGATACTGATAACGAAGCTCGATCGTCAAATATCAATGATACGAGGCGACCTTCGATTATACCTATATACAGGGCAATGTGTAAAAAAAAAAAGTACAAATTACTATTCCCAAAAGGCAAGAAGGAGCAATTAGAAATATAAAAATTTCCAGCGTTCGAAGTACCATCGAAATATCATACAGAATATTTCGCGTATTTACCGTCCTGTGCTAATGGACGTGACAAGAGCGAAAGTATAAATTTGCAATTTACCGAAAAAGGTAATGGCACACGTTGCGGCGGATCCGGAACAAATACGATAGACAATACCGATATGCGCGCGTATACACGTAATGAAATCACAAACGCAACGCGAAATGGATACCAGCACGCGAAATCAGGCAGAAGAACTCAATCCCGGGTATCACGTGACCAGAGGCAATAATGAAATTTCGAGCTCTCCAAACTTTAGTCTACATTATCGAGATCAGATTTTTTCCCCGTGAGATATTTGGCAATCAGTGATAATTAAATGTCATATATTTTTATATACTATGCTATACATATACAGGGGATATATATGTGCGTACCGATATTGTGCACGTGTACCCTCCATATGTATAATACATTACGTCTTAAGCCCCGGAGTGTTTTATGGACGAGTAGCGATTGCCGCAATCAATACGGCCGCACGATAAATAACAAATGTTTCAGCGTGAACCAGGCTTTAACCGTTAAAACGTCTGTATCGGCGATCACAGGCATAAGGTCAACCCCGTATAGGAGAGGTATTATCGATTTTAGAATTGTGCGATTCAAAAAATGGGAAATCGGTATTTTGGATGTTCGAAGGATAGTAAAAAAAAAATTTTTTTCACCCGTCGAAGAGTTTAGATGAGTCGATTATAATCGTCAGGCCCGATTAACGCGTGGGGATTTTTGAAAAAATTGTGGAAAAAAGTTTGTACGTACTCTCGGGTAATTTCGAGGAAGGACAGTTTTTGGGCGAATTTTGGGCCGATCTGTACTCCAAGACTGTACCAAGGAATTGGGAGTTCGTGTTCCTTATCCGTGCGAGTGACCGTCTGATTCTCCCGTATCGAAGACGTTATCCCGTGGAGACCCTCCGTGAAATCTCGAGAGGCTGCGCGTCCGTGTAATCACCAATAATTACAGCGTTATTATAATTAAAGGTATTACTCTGGCCGAAGCACTAATGCCAGGTGATAAATAAAGATCAGCGCTAATCTCGCCACTAATGAGGACCCTTTTTGTCTTGTAGTTTGGCCCAACGCAGAAGAGAGACGGCATTCGGAAATTGTTCCTCCTTCGGTGGAATTAATTTTGGTCTTAAGTGGGCAGCGTCCCTGATACCCAGGAGGTCCCGAGGAAGTAAGGAGGGATCTTTGTAGATGCGACATTGGGAATTCCTTTCGAACCGGAAATCCTTGCGTTCCCAATTAAATCCCACAAGTAATCGGAGCCCACGAGAGCTTTCCAGCGAGCGTAACTCCAAAAAAAGTATGACGACTCGTTCCGAGGCAAACGCGCATCCCCGTTACTCTTGGGACAAAATTCGAGTGTACCACGTATAGATACAAAAATCAAAAAACTAGACCCTCCGTGAGCAGGACATCCACGAACATTGAGAAAGACATCTAGGAAATATTAAAAAAAGTAATTTCCAAATTCGAATATAAAAAAAAGGGTAAAAACACGAAAAGATAAAAAATTTCAGTTCGCGATAAAGTTAACAATAACGAAGATTGTCGCTTGACAAATTTGCCAGTCGTTTTTCAAGGATCTTTAAAAAAAAATTTCAACATGGGCCTTGTATCCTAACCCCCCTCGAAAAAGAATATAAAGGATGATCCTCTGGAAAATCTCGCCTCCCGATAATATCCAGCTTTACTGTTTTCCCTTTCATCTCCTTGAGGATCCCGAACAATATAGTAATAGGAATATAGTAATAGGAAAGGAGTTCAATAAGGATCCGATTTGCGCAGCTGCTTGCAGCGCGCTTTAATTTCACGGCGAAAAACGAAACTTTCCCGTAATCCCCATTCAAGTGAAGATTTACCCGCGCCTATTCAAAAGGCATTACGTGAAGCACGCGCGCACCGTCCGTCGGCTGGGCGACGCGTTACAAAGATTTGCCGGCTAAACTTTTGAAAGCTGTCTTAATCCGCGACCGAACACCACCCCCTGCCCCCCCCCCCTCCCCGCCTGCCCCTAATCGCGGGACGCCTCGTACACCACACGAGAATATCCACACTGAAAAGCTTCGAACGTCTATTAAAAGCCGCGCGAAGTTGCTCTAGGTCAGATGGCGCTGCCGGCGCTCTGTAAACGATCGACGGGAAAACTTTTCCAGCCGACTAGTGGAGAATCGATCGGATGGAGGGGGAAGGGAAGAGTGGCATTCAATTTTCCTAGTGGGATAAAGAGAGAGAGAGAGAGAGTGAGAGAGAGAGAGAGCGAATATTTGCGCGATAAAACAATCGGCGAATTCGCAAATCCACCCACCTCCGTCGGGGGGGTCACCGTGTTAACCGTGAGTTACGTCACGAGACTTCCTCGCAAACTCCCACCACGTTATAAATATTACCGTGAATGCGGTGCTTAAACTTTGAGAAACTACGGGGCCCCTTTCTGCCCGTGCTTCTTTAAACTTACCCCGCTCCTGGCAGCCCTACGCGGCGGGGCTGCGCGAGCTATACCCAACGTGTATGCGTCATCATTAATACGACGGTTATCGCGTGAGAGATACATGAAACGCCGTTATACGGCTTCCCGTGAATATCCATGTTACAGCGACCATGAATCAAACGAAACAAATAAACTCCAGAGGGTTGCCGCGATACCGAGATTAAATAAAACTAAATATCTATAACGACCGACTGTGTACGGCAGAGCGAGCTTCGTCGTTTAGTTCCACGTTTCGCCGCTGTTCAAGCAATAGCGCGGCGTCCGGATCGGCTCGGAAAGATATACCTATATATATCCTATGGACAGACCTATATTATTTTGTGATCCAAGTGTCTTTTTGCGGGGAGGAAAATAAAATATCCAAGTCACAGAGAAAAATTTCTCATATTATATATTGTATACTGGGTGTCCCATTTTAACTTAGACAGTGGAATATCTCGAAAACAGGGAGTTTTCTTAAAAAATGTTGGAGACAAAATTTGTCGCGCTCCAAGGGGGCCATCCAGCGAGATACCTGAATTTTTAGCCTGGGGCCTGTGTTGGGCCCTGTGAGGCCCAAGTCCATTTTTTTAAATGGAAACGCCCATTTTTTATTGCAGATTCGTGTTGTATGAAAAAAAATAAAAAAGTTTTCTTCCCGATCATTTTCCGATAAACCCCCTGGCAACAGTAGTAAAACGCTCCGTGAAGTTGAATTTTGACATTGAGCGATACTTCGCGCACGACACCAGTGTGGTGTCGCCGGAAGGCATAGTGTTAAGACTGAGTTCCTTTGCCGAAAAAGAAAAGAAGTAATCTTGCCTAGAGTGACCAAATCTTCGAACAGATCTTGTCTTTACCTTCCAAAATTATGCGTTGATCGTGCCTTGATAGCATTATGTACCTTCAATGCAGTCATATTATCAAAATATCAAAATCAAATGGACTTGGGCCTCGCAGGCCCCAACACAGGCCCCAGTCTAAAAACTCAGGTATCTCACTGGATGGCCCCCTTTGAGCCCGAAAACTTTTGTCTCGAACATTTTTCACGATAACTCGTGTTTTCTAGATATTCCACTGTCCAAGTTAAAATGGGACACCCTGTACATAGCGGCCAAAGTTCCAGTCGAGATTTATTATCGGTGGTGATGGGGTAGGATAAAGTTTATAATGATAACATTGTCAACGCTAAAGACAACAAACACCTCAGTGGCCACCCTTCTGGAAAATCCCTCAAGAGATTCGTCCAAGATTTCCCGTCCCACCAAACATATATACTACTCGCGGAATGTATTAAAGGACCCTTATTCCCTTGGTGGGGAGAGGGCGGGCGGGGGGCGTATATCAGGGAAGGACGTAAGTTACCGCATTAATACACTCACCCGCACAAATTCCACTGCGTGACGGCGGAGCGAAGCGGAAAAGACAAGCACTGGGTCAGACAAGACGGCACCGCCGAAACGGACTGTGGCTCGAAGGGGTAGGAAAATAGTATTAAAGAGGATGAAGCTTACGAGCTTCCGTATCTCGCTCGCTCGGCTTATTCTTTTGCGTTATACCCATTTCGCGTGGCGTCCTCGTTACATTTAGTTTTCGTTTCCCAGCGCTAACTTCGACTTCGGAAGCTTTGAGCTTTTTCCCGGAGGAAACTCTTGAAATAACCGACGGGCCCCCCCCCCCCCCCAAAGTTCCGCCCACGTAAAACGACTTAGCCGAGCCTGAACGAGCTTTGAGTTTCGTTCGCGGAGAAACGCGCGTCCTTCGATGCGCCCATCGCGTGCACGTAGAAATTCTCGGAATGAAGATTACGTTTGCGTATGATGTATATCTATACCTGGTGGCATCCGATCGGGTGGCCATAATGAGACATGAAAATTATATTTACGATTAAATTTCACGATATACCACGAACCGCATGTGTTATCGGGAGCGACTGCGAGCTTAGGTAATACGGATATGACGTAGCCGTAATATCGGCCGAGACTCGAGGCACTTGCAGCAGGTGCAACAAATGCATCTCGGAATGATTATCTCGTAAACGTTAGAGAACCGCTTTGTACGCAGCTGCATATTCATCTTGCTGTCCTGTAAGAATCGACTGTACAAAGATGTCTCAGTGCTGGATATTGTTATATGCGAATTGATAGTCACGGGCGAAAAGACCGTGTGAATTATTCTCGATTCGATTGGCGATTCCAAATTTTTTCGAAATTTACAGGGCGACTGCGGAAATAGCTGTTAGGGCGCTTGGAACGTGCACTTTTTTTGTCGATACGATAACTGACGTAAAATCGAATATTTACTTCAAAGGGAAAAATAATTTTGGTGCTCAGTGACGTTGCGGTCCGACGGCCTGATGGCATTAGAAAAAAAGAAAAAATTGAAAAAGGCTGAAACCCGATGAAGGCCAATCCGAAGTCGGAGAAAATCGAGGATTTGACTTTTATTTTTCAAAATCTCAAACCCGGGAATTAGGATTAAAAAAAAATTAACTGTGGCTGTAAACAAGAGATACGCAGAAAAGCAGGTAACCACTGTTTTCCTTTTTTAATTAGCAACCCTGTGTATAATTCACACGGGCCACTTGTCGTCCTTCCTGCAGAGTGTTAATTCGTTCATAGACGACGAATGCAATAAGAATACAAATTCATGAATTAGTAGACTATCGAGAGCGAGCTCTTAGGAAATATCATTTTAAATTCACTCCCAACAGTATACTGATGAATGAATTAGTATTCCATGACCGTTTCCGTGTATCTGGATTATGAACCCTGTATACCTGTAGATAATAATTTCTTTCTTCTTAGAGAATATTATATTTGTTCCTCCTTCTCTATCTCTCTCTCTCTCTCCACCCTCCCATTCACAGCCGAGAGTACTTCAACGTCATTAAATTTTATTTCACCCGTTTTTAATAATCCTACAAATTTCCCTTAGAGATACTTCTATACGTCATTTTATCCCACTGTATATAAGCCCCGTGAAAAGTATCCGACTAGATCAATTCCACATTTCATGTCAATTTGTATTCTCCCATGCGATACACGGGGCACGAAACAGCCTAATTTAAAAAAAAAAGTCGGCATTTCAATCGTATACAGCCATCCACGACCCGTGCCAATATCAGAATTTCATTTTCCAGCAATAACACACCGAATTTCCATATTCCTCGTGATTCCGCCAGTAGCAAATTGTAAGGCAGTGCAACGATCAAACGTACCTTCTTCGTTTGCCCAATAAGAGCGAGCAAGACGGCAGCCGTGTATCTACGTTAGAGAGAGTGCAAAGCGTAGAGTCTACTCGCGTAAACGGAACACATCCGTTACTCACGGTTAGTGTGTCAGAGCAGGATTGAATCGACGGTTTCCTTTTATGTGAAACCGCATGTTTCCTTGGTAAATTCTATGCACGGCGAATACGTCAGATGCAAAAGTCTCGTACTCCCCTCGTCACAGTCCTATGCACATTCGTGCTCGTATCTATTTGCACTGTAAAAATTCTGAAAAAAAAACTACTAAAAAAAAGTACAAAAATCGTTTGAGTTTCACTGTACGTCAACAATTACGTCATTCTTCTTCGTCGAGAAACAAGAAACCAGAGACGCTTTTATAATGGCATTTAGATAATTTCATAATACAAGGGAAACCAGGGGCACTCTGCGTAAGGATTCGCGTACACTTGTATCTTTTATTTCAACGCTAATTAGAACGCCACCCTCTAGAAATGTATGATAGCGCAAACACACACACAGACTCCATCCGATTTCCATTTGAATAATATAATTTTACAGAGACCGATTCCACGCTGCTTTTGTTCTGCGAGACGATAGACGCAAGGGGAACTTGCTTAATGCAAAAGCCCAACAAAGACAAAGAGCAACCGCTGCGTATCGGAATTAACAGAATTTCATATACTCGGTGATACAAAGGTTGTAAAACACGTGGTATGGCTACTACAAAAAAAGAAATGCATTCAGCGAATGAAATAGCCGGTACTAAATAAAAGTAACGAACGCCCGCCAGAGAATGGCCGTGGCACGACTTGATCGCGTTATTTAAAAAATATTAAAATCAAAAAAACTTAGCATTTACCGCTTTAACGATTGATCGTAAATATAATTGATTCGTGATCGGTGGAATGTCTGCCGACGAGAGAAGATATTTATTTTCACGGTTTGACTGCATCCTATTAAATACCGAAAATAGGTCATGCTCCATCTGTCAAGATTCAAGTCTGACGTCACGGCCAAATCACCAATGTAACATAATGTTACGTAAGAATACGGTACAATAATCGCGCGTTACATCGGGACGTATTCATACATATGTATTATAAAGTTCAAGGACCGCGTTCGTATTAAAAAATACAAATTTGACGAGAAATCTGCTGCTAGGGCATTGATTCAAATCTGTAAAAAAAAAAGAAATTGCATTTGTAAATCTCGTCCACGCTACGTTAGCGGCTAGTGTATTTTTACTTAATCAAAATACGTAACTATTACTTTTTGCTCGCTGGGTATATACCGTTAAAGCTCAGGGGTGATTAGTCTCGGTACTTGCGATTCCTTGGCGCTCGGCTTGGAGTATGATAAACCGTGAGCGTATCGTCGAACGTATGACCAAGCCACTTTTACAGTTCATTAGACGCACCAGCGGGCTCCGCAAGTTCAGGCAAAACTTCGTCCCAGGCGTAATGTACTTTTAATTGAAACCTAATAGAGCTTTTAAGTTTTACCACGCATCCCCGTTTCGTGTTATCGATTTTCGTACCCACGCTCAGGCGTAAGCATATCCAAAAGCACGGACACCACAAGGACGCGATCCGCCTCCCTTTCTCTTTCTCTCTCACGTTTTGTCCTCCGACAGTAATTTGTTTCACCGCGTGCCCGTGGTACTAAACCGAAATAACTTACGAAAAAACTTCGAGATTATCGTTGGCACGGGAACCAAAAAATTTACAACCCTCCCGGAAGATTTTGCGTTTGAAATTAATCGAGGCGTAACGATGATTCGAAAGATAACTCTCTCCAGCCTATAAAACTTGGAGCTTCGTTATCAGTACGTTTCGATATTTACAAGGGCAACAGTCGACTGTCCTCAAATTACGAATGATGGACGAGTGATCTTTTGTTTAAAAGAAAAAGTGAAAATTAATATGAATACAGAATAATAAACGTATACGGGGTTATTCAGGGACTGTTGCATCATTTGGAAATGGTTTTCTAAATTTGGTTTCTATTATTTCTTACGGTAGAACCATCTTCGGATGACGCAATAGTCCTGACTAACCGTGCATATACGTTGTACAGTGAGACTTCCTTTGTCTATAGATAGCATTCGGTATTTCGAATTAATGGCGTGGAAATTCATAGAGATAATGGCCGCGGGTTGACGCGGTAACTTTTTATATTTCACATAAGCCACGGCGACGAAATCTCACACGTGTAAACCGAACGCACGGACACTCGATACATAATTTTTATCTCGCTATTTACAAACCGCTCTGCCGTACGAATGCTTTGTTTGCCAGATGACGATCACTCTCGCCAGGTCCAACAAGTATTACGAACATGTCATTTGTTTGCCTGCGTGTTTATCCGGTAGCCAAAACAAATAATTTCAAACTTTTCAATGCACTTTGTTTATCTTTCGTGAGTCCTGGGTAATCGATTCTACAAAGCTTTCACGAATAAAGCGATCGACGTTGCTAAAGTAACTGCTGCATAATCGACAAGAACGAAAAATCGCAAGACAGAATATTTTCAGAGGGCGTCCCTTCTATCGTCTTGGATGCACGCGATACTTGACCCCGTTTCTACGTGCTATACGTATATACATAAACACGTAAAGCAGGAGGAAGAAGAACGAAAAAGATGCAACGAGCCTCATTGTTGTTCATATTTCCACAAGAGCGAGCCACTGAGACGCCATGCAATAAATTTGACATTGTCCCGCAATGGTGTACGTGACCTTACACATTGCATATGAAAAGATAAATATAGTTTACATCAAAAAATGTTTGCCCATCGGACCACATAGTCCAAGTAAAACAGTGACGCCACCGACTCATTTCCAAGGACAATTATATCGTAAAACAATACTGTGTGTAACGCGAAGTAAATTTGGTCGAGTGTCTACCGTCACGGCGTCCGAGGCACTGTCTCTTCAACCGCCATAATTTCCGAAGTCTGCCGAGTCCACCCGACGATCGTTCTAACGTAAATATAACGAATGTATCTCTAAGCAGAAAATTCCAGCATTAAACTGACATATCTATTGTCCCTTGAGCCTTGCTGGAGACACATGCTAAATCCAATGTAATGCTCCCTTTGGTCCTTACTTGTTCTTCAAAGAATCTGAGAGCAGCGTTATCGAGCTCGTTCTTAATATCGATGTCAAAATATCAATGCTTTCGGCAAGAAATTCTTGTTACGATTCGTGCCAGGTTTTCTGCCCCGTACCTTCGACGATTTATCATATTTATTTATCTTTTCTTTGTTTGAGCCCTTCCAGTAACCTTCGCCGCCCATAGCCCCGCCGCTCTCGTTATAAATAGCACGTCGTTACAGGTTACTGGCTTCTATCCCGGCGCACAGCCCACCACCACAACCAGCCCCGGAGACCCTCGCAATTTTCAAGTAAACGATACGCCATGTATCCTGCGAAAATTTCACCCTCTAAGTTATAAGTCTGCGATTTCCTTCACTGGGGCTCAAGTTTTCGTCAGCCCTCTCTATACAATTTAACGAAAGTAATCTCAGGTCTTTGCCGATATTCACGGAACTGAGTTACATGACCCTGAGAATCTCTGCCAGAGAAAGTCCTTCGAAGCACATACACATAGAAACTAACACCGAGGATTCTAACCTATAATCCGTGCGTATAAACATCAAGATAAGATATTAAGTTTCCATGTACCTGGTATCTCAATCGATTTCCCCATTGTGCCAGGACTGGGGGAAACGACGGTCGTTAGTCTCGCGAATTGTAAAAATAATTCCGGACGTACAATGGCCGTACGAAGAATTTACTGCGGGCGTCGATGATAAATTAACTCGCACATCCTTCGCCGTTGATTAACGAGTCGAATGAGAATGCCGAATTTCAATGTCACGAGAAAAAGAAGAAAAAAAAAACGTCAGCTCACTTTAGCTTCCTTCACGTAATAGCCTGATAAAAATCATACGTAGCGTATCGCGGACAGAGGTCATAGCTGGGAAAGACATTCTTGTAACGGTTTTATGTGAGAAGCGCGGGAAATTCAAAAGTTTGAAAGATCCATCGAGATATAAAGCTAGCCGTACTCGCGTGCAGTTAGAACAAAAGGAAAGTTAGCTGCACGTAAAATCCTTAAGGCGTACCAATCTCTCCACTACCTCAAGCCGAGTTCACATGCCGTGCGTACATACATAAAACGTGAAGCTTCGGCGTAGCTTCGACTGAACTCTTAAGTAGGTGGAGAGTAAAGGGAAAAAAAAAACGTGTGAAAAGGGAAAGAAAAGGCTCTTCCCGTGAGTAACCGTTAGATCGTAAAACTTTTACCTAAGTATCCTCTCCGAAGAAAAACGTCATTGGAGGAGGGGGGGGATCGGACCCAAGGGTGCTCACGGTTTGTTACTCTTTTCAACGACACGATGTAAAATTGTTGATGAGACAGTAAGCCAGCCTGTGTGCAGTCAGGTCGACGCGTGGGATGTCGCGAGCACGCGAATCCCGGACTGTTCGACGCAAGCGTCAATGGGGACTTCTAGGTGGATTGGAAAAGCGGCTTAAGGTGTCCCCGACGTAAGCCATAAAAAGGTGACATTGCTGAACCGCCAACTGTGTATCTTTGGAGCTACGTAAAAGTCAACACGGAAATCTCTATACGTACTGTACTTGCGTAACGAGGATTCGAGGACCTCGTGGACGAGACATTCGGGTAAGAATCGCTTTCCCGGGGAAAAAAAAAAATAAAAAATGTATCTGTCGACAATAAGTCCCGTGTGGCTTCAGGTCGCCCGTAGATCCGCTGTAAAGTAGCGGCAGGATTATTGCGTACCCAAAAAAGACGTCCACAGGTATTTCGCGATAAAACGACGAAGGTGAAACGGAAAAAAAAAGAAACTTGCCTGCTGATCTGAATAGGGGCGAGAGGGGGGCCTGTCGGCAGTTTCAGGCTGAATTTCGCGGCTCGCTGACTAACGTAATTCGCCAAGTTCTGCATGATTGACAGGTGGAACAACAGGAGTTTCAGATGGGATCGATTCGAGCTAAGAAATAATGCTCGAACTTTTCTCGCCCGGATAAAACGGACTTTCCTGGACGAAAGTGGTGGTACGAGAGAATGAATCGAAAAGGGAGAGAAAGAGAGAAACGAAGAAAAAGTTTTCGTAGATCAGAGCAGCGGGCGGTTAATTATTGACAGGGGAGAAAACCCCAAAGTGCGATCTCGAATAAGAAAACTTTTTCAGAAATCATAAGTCAACGTTCATTGGTGAATTTTCTGTTCTTCTTTTTTTTTTCTCTTCTAATTCGCCCGAGGCAAAATATTTTCACACCCGAAAACGAACGAAAGTAATAAAACGTTTCTCCCTTTCCCCTGGTACACGCAGAATTTCCTGAACGCGAAGACTTTGAAATCTTTTTCATTCCCCCCCACCCCATAAACAGAACCCTAATTTCCATTTCGAAGGAATTTTCATGGGTTGCCCCCACCCTCGTGGAAAGATACGTAACACAAAGCACCCTGTATCGCGGAAGCTGTCGAAATAATTTTGATATAGAAAGACCTTATCAAAGATATTGAAATTTTATTGAATATCGATCGATCGATAATTAACATCGTGAACGACTCGACGCTTTTGACGCTAATTGACTTTACGCAATTAAACACGACCCGGCACAAACGAAATATTTATTCGAATCGATCTAAGGCTAATCGCCTCAAATTACCGAATAACCCTTGACATTGTCAAGGACCAACATTGCACTTTCATCCACGTATGTCCTCCGTAGTCAAATGATAATTAGAGAAATACAATGTCGACTAAGTGGAGCAGCGAACTCACGTGTTTCGTAACACGAAGATCAATAGCCTAAATTCCTATTGGACATCCAAGTTCCCATTGAAGAGCTTGTAGCGGATCAATATGTATTACGTGGTGGAACCAATGTAATTAGCCAGTAACAATTATCCCTAAGCCAGCCGAATAGCCTAGTAACACTGCGCTTCGTTCGAAAGAATTTCGGCCAGATCTCCGAGTGTCTCTCGACTATTTCCTTTACGCTACTCAGGAATTGATGCAGTGTCACACCAGAGACACGATCTGCAAACCAGTCACACTGCTGCCAACCACACTATTACGTAGACTGCGTGCAGCTTGTTTAGCTACCCTGTATATGCGTCGCTCGAGTTGCATGCCAGAGTATCCATGCAATTCAGGCTCTATTGTTGCCGCATAGAAGACTCGCGTTCGCCGAATATTTGGTTTACCCGGACAGATCTTTCGGCTGCATTAGAATCCTCATTAGCAGATGAAAGGACGTTCGCGCATTTAATTTGGCGTTCGAATAGCGGGCATAAAAACGCGGCAAACTTGAATCATCGAGAGTCCATAAAAGGTTTTGACAAATTTTTTTAAATTCCTTCGCGTCATTTCCCGCGTATGGAATTGTGGTCTATGTCAATCTGTACACACGGTATACACGATTCGCGTACGTGTAGAGGCGAAACAGACGCACAGGTTTCTACGGGGTGTCCGAATGGCATGTCATTTGTGTGTTTCAAGTCCCAAGTATTTTTCATAAAATGTCCAGGTACAATTATGGGGGAAAAAAAACGTCGATGAAATTTGAAAAAAAAAATGTCTAACAAAATCTATTTCAGCATCCATCATAGTCGTGCCGTTCGACGGGCGCAACAATTTATACCAGCGAGCCAATGTACAATAAAATTTTCCATTTGCTCTCACTCGCTACCAATCATTCGACGGTAGATGGATTTGTTATCGTGGCGAGCGTACGCACGAAATGCACGCAAAGATTGATTCTCCTAAAAGCATTGCCGTGAAATCGAAACGTCTAAAAAAATCTTTCCGACTCGCCGTTCGCAAGACAGACGAACACAGGAGTCGGTCCGGGTAACGATAAGCTGCGTGAAAGAATCCGAAACATAGAAAGGAGAAGAAGAAAGGACTAAGAGAAAAGCTGTTTCAACGAAATTGCATTAAACTTTTATCAACGCAGCTCATAGAGAATACAATTTCTTAAATCGACCGTTGAGGACCGCTCCCACTTCTTAAGAATCTCACGGACATTACCTCCATCGCCGCCTTGGGAGAGGATTCCCCGGGGTTAACGAAAATTTTACAAAGTAATCAGGACAGCCAACTGCCAGCTCGGCTGGCGACAACAAGCATGGCAAATTAAATAAGAAAAAAAAAGAAACAATTTAAAAAAACTAATAGCGAATAATAATAAAAATACGTACGAGTAAAAAAATCAACAAGCAGCCGCTAATACACTAAAAAAATTCAACTGTGGGGGGAACGTCCATTTTGATATTTTCCGATCGCGTCAGACAAGAAAAAAAAAAACGTAAAAAAAAGAGCCAATACTATTTATAATACGATTATTATCCTCCTTCCCCATCTCCCACCCCAGCGCATCCCAGCAAAATAGAAAAGGCCCTCCCACCTGAAAGAGCCTCTAGCGTCAATCCGACCTTCTCTCCCGTGAGGTCCTTCCCCGTCGTTTGTATTCATAAGGCCTTGTCCACATTGCCGAATATTATATTTCATCGTAACTGTTACCGCGTCAATCGTATTAGTTTGCCATATCAGAGCGCCGAATGACAAAGTGGTGGCATCCCTTAAAAATATCGCTTGTTGCTTCTCGTATTCCGCAATTAAGTTTTCGCACGGCCCCCATCTCCCCACGTATCTCCTTCCACGTGTATATATAGTCTGATGCTCGGCTCTGCTTTAGACTGCATTATTACAGTTTCCAAGTAGCGCTCGCGACAGCCGCAAACGAGTTTAGGTATGCGCGCCGCTAAACGACGAATGATGTTTGCCCATTACACGTTACGCTGCGACCGCAGCTTTTCTACATAGTCGGCTGTTCCTTATACTATTTCCTAATTGACAATCGACAGTGTTGAACGTTCGGGTTGCACCGACTTCAAGTCAATAGTTATAGGACGTGTTTGAAATTTAATACCCATTGTCAGCGTAGCGCACCGAGGCAAATAGACAGCGGGAAGGGACGCAAATGAAAGTATAATTTCCTAATGAATTTTCATTATTTTTCCACTGTGCATATATACACACACAGATTCAATAACAAAATTGAAACTCGTGGATACATTAAAGAAAGTTCACGAAGTTGAATTTAAACGCAAAAAAACCAAGTTTCCTACCCACTGTTGCTCTTATACAGTCGAGGGAGGCAATAAAGCGAATCTGACATATTTAAAGTTACCTAAGGGACTAATAGTCCTAGTGCTCGAATAATTTTTAACCCTTTAATATCAGCCAAGAACCCTGGCAACGTTGACATCCTCGTAATTTAATTTCCTCGTAAAATCCAACTCCGCGTTGAAAAGCCTACATGTATACACGGTGACAGTAACAGAAATTATTCAGATACCATGAGCCACTTAAAACTATTAATTGACGCGAAATGAGAAAATTCTCAGATCAAAAAAAAAAAGTAAACGTGAAAGACACAGAGTTAAGCCCTGCGCGCGATGCTTGGTCGATTAAAAGTGAAGCGAAAGAATTCAAGTATTTGTACACAGCTGACTTGGCAATCTCCGCGCGCAAGTCCCGCGACGTATTCTCATTTGAAATAAAATTCGCATGAAGGGAGCACGCAGAGGAATAAGAAAAAAATTAAGATAAAATCAGCATTAGCATGCCTAAGTAAATAGGACATTTATATGTATATCCTAGAAGCCCTAAAAAAAAAGTTCCACGTCCCCATAAAATCCGAGTCCACAAAGTAAAACCTGCATTCTTCGTTCGCACAGAGAACAAGCGGGCATCTGCATAGAATTCGATTTCACCGGGATTATCCGCCGGTCCACTATCTGGATTAACTCGGTCCATCAGCCTGCTAAGAACCCGAAGATCGGGCAGTGAGCAGCCAGCGAAGCCACGGCGGTTGGCAATTCAACTTTGTTGGACGACTTTCAATAATATTTTCCCGAGTGGCGTCCACCGGTAACAAGGTATACGCTAGGCAGCTTCCGCGATCCCGACTGTTAATTGAATTCATCCATGGACCAGAACGGAGCACGGCAAGAGGCGAGGAGAAAGGCAGGCGCGAGATGCAGAACTTTAAGAACTTTTAAAGCGACCTCAGCCCGAGCCAAAATCCAGTCCGATCTGCATATTCCGTGGAGCGTCCCTTAAACCAATACAAAGTAGACAGGAAGATCTGTGGCTGGACCAAGCGCGTCTAATTCGTACGATTGGCCAAAAGCCATGTCAAAGGCTTCGGGGAATCAGTTCGACGTGACGTCACGCACTCAAGAAGGAAACAACCGATAGTGGATCGGATTGGTCGGAATCGGATCGATCTGCCGATTCGTAGAGTCCACCTCGATTTTTTCCATGCTACGACTGCTTTCCAGTTGGTCCCGAATGAGTCTGTATACGTCGCGGAGCAGTTTGATCACGAAGATTGGCCTGGCAGCCAAGCGGGTCAGGTGGAGCTCTCAGCGGCCCGTGACCGCCCAGAGTCAGTCGGTGGTCGCAGGCGTAACCAATTATCTCCACGTGTAAAAGTAACCTACCATAAAAGCACCGAGCAGCCACTCGGTCCTATACAGTCTTTCGAACGGCCATTTCTGGCTTAACCAAAGACCATCCAGATAGGGTAAAAGCCCAGGGTTACTCCTACCGGACAAAGAGTCTGGCTGAATGGGAAGGATGGTTCGTCATTCGCGCTGTGTACTCGTTAATTTCTTCACGTGCACAAAAGAGTCAACGTCACGGAAGGAAGCGCCGTTGGCTCGCAGAATGCAATTCCGTACGTCGTTGGCTGCAACATTTAGCCGGCGGAGGCTCGGAATCCGGTTCGTGTTAATGAAAGGCCGAGAGCAGAGAGACGCTGACGAGGCAGCTTTGCGCACTTACGTGCACCTAAGTGCACCGGTGCACGTGGGTACCAGGTGTACAAAGACTAGGAAAAATGTTACCTGCTGCGGAATCGGTAGCGAATAGATAGAGGCGATACGAGGTAGGAAAAAGAAGACCCCTTTACCTTAAAAAAAAAAAAGAAAAAGTAATCGCTCAGCAATACGAGAAACCTGGCAATTTTCTAAATTAGCCCGACGCACGTAACTAGCTGGATTTTGTCGAACGCGTCCTGGGACGACGTGGGACGTCGTGGGACGTCGTACCAAGCACTGAAAGACGTCATTAGCGCAGGGGTTAATGCGACTCCCGAAGGACAGAGACAGCAAATAAATGAAAGCGCGAACACCTATCCTAGACTTTTTTTTTTTTCTAGAACCCACGTCGTCTGGCGTCAAATGAATTTCTCTACTGCCGATCGATCGACACTTCCCTCTCTCCCTTATATCTACGTACAGCTAGCCAACGTCGTACCTTGCCTGCCTTACCGTACACGGCCAAATGCCATTTGACGTTCGTGCTCCTGTCGCGTCTTTTACTCTTATCACTGTACCTGCAGGCTGTACCGGTTCGTGTCCTGATACCGTGCACGGTAGCCAACCTCACCCAAATGGCTCTTTTCAAATGGGCAACCTCGGACGCATCCACTCTTTTTTTTTTTACCAGGTCACGACGCCACAGGGACCCCAGCACTCATGGACCTGAAGATCGCTTCATCCAAGGACCTAGGAGCTTCGAGGATTTGTCGATCGAGCATATTAAATTAATGCGTTTGCCCTCTCACCCCTGTAAGATTGGTACCGTAGAGTAAACTCGATTCCAATTTCATTTCTACACGCGCAACGTTCACGTGGCAGTTCTCTAGGACCTTGTCCGGAGATTTGGTTGACATCCCTGAGACAATGTACAGTGTCTAGTCTACCGATGATAATTACATCCCTCTCTCTCGCATTATTGTCTTCCCTCGACCATTGTTACCAACCTCGCGGTGACACAATGCTACTGAACCCTCATGGTATCTGCTCGCCCATTGTCCCCGTAATTTATATTGCAATTTTATGACTTTCAACGGCGCTGCTACACGACTTACTGAATCCTCGCCGGGGCGCGTTGCTTCTGTAAAGGAGCGTGGCACAATGACGCCGTGTTTATAGTTATTTTTTTTCTTTCTTCTCATTCATCCTTTTAAAATGCGTGCAGCCGAACGGTAACGCCACCGACGATTTAACGCTCGCATTGTCACGTAACGAGACGTTATTCCTCCATTGAGTCTTTTTATGCAAACGTCTTCAGCGTATCTTAGACGGACTTCATTTTACTCGGCAAAATAAAAATGTGGCGGCAACGATTCCTTTTTCCCGGCTACCTGCATTCTTCAATTCTTAGTTACAACCTCGTAATTTAGTATACAGGATAAGTACAGGATTTCGTGGGGACGTTGATTCGAATTCAAATAGATTACGTATCTCTCGCACGATTATTTAAGAGTTCAGTTTCGAAATGGAACGACGGAATTCAACGCTACTGGTACGTGTGGAATTTTAAGAAAAATCCTTTCCAAACTTTCTTCATCGTAATTTCTGACGATAATTTTACCTTGGAGTACGTGTGTGTGTGTGTATATATATAGCGAATACGTATGTACATTGGCAAAGTGTCGACTGCAGAGGATTCACGGGATATTCTTGGGAGGTCGGTAACCGTCGTGGGACACTGAGTAATGAAAAAGAAAAAAGAAAAAGAAAAATCAAGAAACTCCGCGACAATTCTCTCTCTGACAATCGTTGAAACCCCTGACATATATCGCGAAATAAAGAGGTTGGATTTCAGCAGCGAGCTCGTCCAAATCCATTTATACCCTTTGATTCGCGAGCGCGCGCGCACGTGTGTGCTTGACAATTATTAATTAACTCAGCTTTTCCCGTCAAGACTCATTAATCTTCCGTATCGCTGGAAACGGAGAGAGAAGAAGAAGGAGTCTTCGGCAGACAGATAAAAAAATGTTGCTTCCTTCGCCAACGGGTCTTATGCTAATTTTCCTATCGACGCACAAAAAAATATATATATATAAACTGGATGGTTGGAGTTTTTCAAAAATGACGTCAGCATCGTAACCACAGGATCGTGACGAAATATTTCAGCATAATCATCGTTCCCTTTCACCCATGCCGCATACGCATGTACGCGTGTGATCATCCTCGAAAATTTTCCAAATTACACAAATATCCGTTTTTCGAGTTACGACGAACCGAGCAATTTTGAAAAGAGTTTCATAAAAGATCTTTTCGGGAATATCACCTAAAACTGTAAACTTTCGTCGACTTTCATCGACATATGCCGAACGAGCGATCTGTTCCAATGACGTCATACGACTATAAAACAATTTTGAAAAAAAAATATTCAAATGATAAATCAAATGCGATAACACAGTTAATTGAATCCACGATAGAAAAAAAAAACCCAGTAAAATTGAAATAGCTAAAATCGTTATCACAGTTCCTAAAAGCGCTGCGTATCTAAAATCACGGCTAATTAAGCAAAAGCCTTGATAACTGAGCTCAAACGCTAATTACCCACCTCGCTAAATATTACCAACGTGAAACAAAATACTTCCTCGTACGTTATTTTCATATATAATTATATTCCCATGTAAACCCACCTACGCCTAATACCGTACCAACGAGTGCTCCCCCTCAGTCTCCTGAACATTTAAATTTGCCAAAATGCCAAACAGCCATAACCCTCAAAATCTCTCACCCGACATACAAGTACGAAAAGTTCATCCAAAAATATTCATTGACACAACAAAATTGCATCGTCGATTCCCTACAGCCCCTCAAAAAAAAAACCAAAACGCACAATACCCGTGAAAATTACATTGATTTCACAGAGTAAATTCGAAAATCGACCACAGTCGATGACGCGTGGTCCAACGCGACCGCCGACGCCGGCACCATCTGTCGGTTTTCAATTTCACTAATAACGCTTCATTATCAAGGCAGAGACCCTAAAACTGAAAACTTATTAGAGCTTATGAGGGTTCCGGATGATTGAAATAGTTCAGTACCGCGGATTAAGTTAAGCATCAATCTGGGTCGAACCGTAAGATTTTACATAATAAACAGAGCCGTCGCGACGCGACCCGTCGTTATCCCGAGCGAATATCCGCGACGCGTAACGAACCCCGGTATAAGTGGGACGAGGAGCCATCAAGAGTCAGAGATTAATTTAAACGAAAAAACAGTAAAACTTCCTCACGGCAGTCCACAGACGCGCCGGAATATACCCAAGAGCGCAGAGTGCATTGTTCCTCGTCTGTTGCAGCCAGCAGCATCAGCAAACTCGGCGGCTGGACCATACATGCACACACGTGGTCTTGCGCCATGTAATTTAAACGAGCACGAACTGAAAACGACCTTTGATCTCTTTTCGCGTTAAATAATTAGCAGAACCTCGTTAGACATACATATACATACGTACCAGACGTATAAGATTGTCAAATACATAAATGGAGCATTGTCCTGAGGGGGAGGGGGAGAGGGTGGGGGGGATATTTCTAAGGTAGTAAAATAATGACGTTAAAGGCATTATTATTATTACACCTCCCGGTAAGTCCTGACCCGAGCATTTAGTTAGCGATTAAAGTCGAGCGTTGTGATTAACCTATAAAACGAAAAAAAAAAAGTAGTCGATACGACAACACCAGGATTTCAATTGGACGCGAAGCCCCGGGCGTAGGGCGCAGAGATAACGACTCGACGTAACGATAAGGCGGCATCGTTATTCTCGCGAATAAATCGACGATCCCCGAGACGAGTATTAATTATTTAATTGACGTCACTTTGCGTTCATTGAAAGTGTAACCAGCGGAGAGTCCCCGGAAATGAACCTGTAATTACAAATCCGATTAGAATATACATTATACGAACGAGAGCACGTGGCTGCGCGAGGGTCGAATCGGCCGTCAAAATAAGGGCGAGTATCCATTAACCCTTGTAACGCGGCGCAATCGACCATTGTCGCAGTTGGGAACCACGCGAAATCATATCTCGAGTCTGTTCTGACGATTCGCGTCCCACCCCCCCCCCCATACCCCCGCCACCCGAAGCCAATCTACACAGTCAAATATAAGGGTGAAATAGGAAAGTTCGGCTACCCTCGCGCGGAACCACCCAGCATCCCGATAATCCGGTACCGATAGCGCGAACGATTTTCCGAAAGTCCTGACCCGCTTCACCCTTATCTCTCAGACGTCCGACCCAGCCCCAAAGCATAGCGGTGCCAGAGTTGTAGCTGCCTAATGTCGGATAATCGTGAGCGCAACGTATTCCCAATTACTTATGACAGGTTAACGTAGATCGGGCTGTGATTCGCGTATTCGGTCCCTGTAAATGTCTCTCGCTGACACAGTGCCGCGCGTATTCGGCTATTATTTGAGATTTGGCGAGAGAGGGGGTGGGGAGGAGGTCGAGGGGGGTGGCATTGTTATCCGGCAAGGATCGCAGCTTCAATCGTATCGAAACAAAGGACATTCCTGGGGTGTTGGCTATCACGACAATGACGGTGATAATCTCGGGCGTTCGTGAGAGCACGAGATCGTTCTTACGTTCGTCGGATGCCATTAAGATCTCAGAGAGACAAAATGTCAGGCAAGAAGATTCATTAAAAAAAAAAGAAAGTCAGCAGAGAAAAAGAAAAATTTTCCTCGTAAGAAATAAAAGAAAATAAAGAAAAATCATCTCGACTCAGTTGGTCTCGTGTCGAAATTTCTCTCTCCCTGAAAAAAAAAAGTTTTGCTCGCGACACGTATTGCGCCGGCAACGTGCCCGGCCGTATGGCTGGACCGCGTGAGATGGAATCGGCTCGTCTAGATTTACGAAGAAATATATGCATACGGATCTACAGAAGACGTGGAAAAACTATTGAGACAAAGACAAAGGGGGAACTTTCCGTGAATTTACTGTGCTGATATATATGTATAGCTATTGCTTGGTATTGCGAGACACTGTCTACGAGCTACTGTAGATTGACAAAGGATATGCCAAAGTAGTTTGTTTCGGAAATCCTTTTTACGATCCACCCCCCCCCCCCCCCACCACCCCACCAAATTTACTCAACGCGGTAACAGTACACGATAAAAGAAATTCGCCGCCCAAGAAAACGTGGCTGTTCCTGAAGTTTCACGGTCGAAGACATTTCTACCCGAAACTGACGACAGGATCGTCCGACGACATACATACGTCATGTCAATTTAACCCACGATGCCAGCAGTCGGTTCCCCGGTAAATCCAGATCAGCCATGTAAAATCCGAGCCGATGTTAAACACCGCAGGATGAATCAGTCGACGTCAAAAGCAGATCTACAAGTCCTGCCGACACATTCCAATCGGGTAACAACGGACTTTCGTAATTGAATTCCCGAGGAAAACTGCCCTGTTAACGCGTACGATCGTCACTGCCGATCTGACGATCGATTAGCACCTCCGGTATACCGGTGAGTGTGTTCGCTGAAATTTGTGGAAACGTGAGCGATCGCGACGTTGCAAAATCTGTGCTCTTCGTCATCCGTGACGCGTCATCTCGCGCAGAATATGGATTCCGTGACGATCCTGAAGCTAAGCCTACCTGTCCGAGATATCGACAATTACGACGATTGGCTTCGATCTGCGTTGCTTTGATAAATAATATTGCCGACGATAAATAATATTAAATTGGTCCCTCGCAAGATAATATACCCGGTACGCGAAAACTTTTCCGGAAACGCGTCGCTGGCGATAAGTAACAAAAAAAGAAATTACGATCTACGTAATGACGACACGATCGTGCCATTTTATTTGAACGCGAGACGATTCGAACGATATACGATTACGTGTACTCAGCCTTAATGGATCTCTGCGCTTTCTCGTGGCAGACAGGAAAGCTCGCGAAATCCCATACGGCTTCGTCTCTCCGGCCATCACATAATAGCGGGTTCGGTTTACGTTCGTTTTGCGTTATAATGAAAGGTCGAGGGGGCGGGGGGGGGGGAGTGCGAAAGAGTGAGAAGGGTGAAAGAGGGGAGGATAAAAAATATTAAATTAGAAAAAAAAAAGCAAACCGATAAGAATATTGTAACGTGACGCGTAAATTACATGGCTCGATTAACGGGATCTTTGAATTACGTAATAAAGTTATACATACATATATACATATATGTGCATTCGCTTCGACATACCTTTATACACAGTTTCCGTGTTAGTCTTTGACGAAAGTTTAGCCACGAGAATCGCGTCGAAGCTCCCAGTATTATCCGTAAATGCTTTATTATAGAGGAGGCATCGTGTTCCGCCGTTAATCCAGCAGCTGACAGCGTTCAAGCTCACGGAGCAAAGTCGCACGCTTTATTATGCAGGCACTCGAAGTCACGCGTCGTAAATTTCCTGGTCCCGTTTCGAATGTAAACAAGGCCAAAAAAAGGAAGATGAAAAGTCGAGGCTCGCCGTTCGGAATTAAGGTAAACTCGTTAGAGAGAGAGCGGATAGAGATAGTGCTCACGGTGGCTAGCCGTACAAGAGAGAGAGAGAGAGAGAGTAAGAGAAATTTATAGCGATTTCAATCTCATTGTTTCAGTGCGCGTAAGGAAAACTGAAAATAACGAAAAATCTTTTTACGTGCAAAGAAAAATTATTTTTTAAATATATACATTGCAACATTTACGTAACTCATTGGACTCGATCGTCGGAATTAAGGTAAACTCGTTAGAGAGAGAGCGGATAGAGATAGTGCTCACGGTGGCTACCCGTACAAGAGAGAGAGAGAAAGAGAAATTTATAGCGATTTCAATCTCATTGTTTCAGTACGCGTAAGGAAAACTGAAAATAACGAAAAATCTTTTTACGTGCAAAGAAAAATTATTTTTTAAATATATACATTGCAACATTTACGTAACTCATTGGACTCGATCGTCGGAATTAAGGTAAACTCGTTAGAGAGAGAGCGGATAGAGATAGTGCTCACGGTGGCTACCCGTACAAGAGAGAGAGAGAAAGAGAAATTTATAGCGATTTCAATCTCATTGTTTCAGTACGCGTAAGGAAAACTGAAAATATCGAAAAATCTTTTTACGTGCAAAGAAAAATTATTTTTTAAATATATATACATTGCAACATTTACGTAACTCATTGGACTCGATCGTCGGAATTAAGGTAAACTCGTTAGAGAGAGAGCGGATAGAGATAGTGCTCACGGTGGCTACCCGTACAAGAGAGAGAGAGAAAGAGAAATTTATAGCGATTTCAATCTCATTGTTTCAGTACGCGTAAGGAAAACTGAAAATATCGAAAAATCTTTTTACGTGCAAAGAAAAATTATTTTTTAAATATATATACATTGCAACATTCACGTAATTCATTGGACTCGATCGTCGGAATTAAGGTAAACTCGTTAGAGAGAGAGCGGATAGAGATAGTGCTCACGGTGGCTAGCCGTACAAGAGAGAGAGAGAGAAAGAGAAATTTATAGGGATTTCAATCTCATTGTTTCAGTACGCGTAAGGAAAACTGAAAATATCGAAAAATCTTTTTACGTGCAAAGAAAAATTATTTTTTAAATATATATACATTG
>JARQTI010000682.1:192852-249834 GCA_030142655.1 Trachelus tabidus
TCTTTTTACGTGCAAAGAAAAATTATTTTTTAAATATATACATTGCAACATTTACGTAACTCATTGGACTCGATCGTATTCTTACGAGAGATCCTCATCCGTCTTCGTCTACCCTTACGCTACCTCTGTCTCACTCTGAAACTCCTTCTCGATCATTTGGCTGTCTCCTTCTGTCGCCCCTTACGTTATTGTATTCCAGCGTCTCTATATGCCCCTCGAATATTGGCTGTACATCACGATTATATCCCGGAAGTTTCCTCGATACATCGTCCATCCTGTGATAGTACGTATCGTTGCGACGGTTTTATGCAGGCCGTTAGCAAAGCAATGGCCCATTTTGCCAAACGGAATAACGTTTCTTATCTCCTCGATGCACTGGGCTACTGGCAAGTGCGTCTGTGCTCTTGATTTTGATGAACTCTTCCCTCCCCCCCGGATAAAACCTACTTTGCTTATTCGTATATTTTTATATACTACATTGTATATATATGTATACCGTAGCTGAAACTTCTGTGGGATTAAGGAAAACATTAAGACACACGTCACGGTGAGATTGAAAATGAAAAGACCGATAGGTACGTAAGTGCGTAAAAGATGATAGTCAAGTTAAACAAAAATATGTACTGTGTTAAAATTAATTTAATCTTCTCCCCCACCCCCCCCCCTCCCCTCCCCGAAACCATTAATTTAATAACAATTACGCAGCTAACGATTGATTTCCTCACAGCTTACGTTTTTCTACCATCTTTGAAGCATGAATTTTCTACGATTTCGTACACACTCGAATTACGGTTCCGAGATTGAAGCAGCCGCACGAATTCTCGCTTAATGGAAGCAGCTTCTAAAGGGCATACCGATCAGGGAAAACTCAGCCGTCGTCGATTTACACAGGATTTACATAAAAAGCCAGAGCAGGTACCAGTAGAGTTTCGGATTCCAGGCAGACGGTACATCGTGCGAATTTGTTTTGACTTTGCATTTAAATTGATTTGGAAATTGCGTTTCCTTCGAACGATCGAGTGGTCAATGGAATCAATATTGGCAGGAAAGGACATCTGGTCTAAGTTTTTTTTTCTCTTTTCATGCATCCAAAACAACCGTTATCGCAAAAAAAAATCGCTAAAAAAAAGTTTTACAAAATCAGCCACTCAAGGGTCGAACTTCCTTTTCCGGCATACCTAACGATCTTGGAAGCGTCGCTAACCTCGCTAGGGAGGTCTAGAGTCGTACGATAAGAAAATTCAAAATGGCCTAAAAAACGTCTTTTTTCCCCTTCGAACCCTCATCACCCCCCCCCTACCCCCCCACGAAATAACAATTCCAACCAAAGTGCAACGTTTGCCAAACGTTAAACCAAGAGGCAATAGCTCCGTATCGTCTCGCGACTCGCAGAGAAAGAGCGACGACGCAATTATTCCCGAGATCGCGATTCCCATTTCTCCCTATAAATTTGTATAATCCCGCAATACGAATTCACGTGGCGATCGTCAAGCGGCGAACACTGCACGTAAAGAGGCAACAGCGCGAATGGCGCTGTGCGGCTGAGAAGGGCGAATTTCGCAGCACGACTTAAAGAACGTTTAACGTATCCATAACCTGTAAATTGACGGACTATCCGATTCTCTGAAATTCCAGGGACGGTGTTCCCTTATAAATTCAATGGAAAGAACGTAACGCGAATTTTCGTCGTGCCGTAAACAAAGCCCAGACAAGAGACGTGGAAGCCAAAAATGTACAGACACGTGAAACCGACCTACGATAAAAACCCATCCTTCTTCGCCATAGCCCCTTTCACATAGAGATCGACAATAGATTTACTCCGCTCGCCAATTCGTCTTCTCGATGATTCCCGCACGTAATAATTAAAGCACGAACGTATCTATTGAAGATTCGGCTGTCGACTGGCTAATTATTTGTCGATTCATACCCCAAAATTGTAAGACGGACAGCTCCGGTCTGTAAGGCGCAAAATGTCACGTTTACTCGGAGACAGCGAAAAAAAGATATATATATATAAAATGACGCGTCGCGACGTCACGCGTGCGAACGTGATATTCGCATAAATAGACGCTTGATTTAGCGCCTGTATAAAAATCCTCGAGAATATTAAGCGCTGTACATACAACCCTCGTCGTATGGACCAAACGACTCAATTATGAATCGCAGGTACATAAAGGCCCTGGGACGTTCCAGCCGGATTTCGCTTTACGACGGGAAATCCAGGAATATATGGTAATAATGCCTTTGTCACATATATATGTATGTATGGGCATTACCGCAGGACCGTCCAATAATGGCAGCGCGATACCACCCACGTGGCGCGTTTAAGGGCCGATTTTCGTGCGTCAAATGTATATGTACGTATAGCCAGGGTGAAAACGGAGAGAAGGCGGTCGCGCTTACGCGACACACTTAGCCTCTCCGACGTGGGCTTAACGATGGATATTTTTATACTGTCATAACCTCGGATAACAAGTTCTCGGTTTAGCCACGCGCGCCGGTATAATTCAGCGTCGGACAGCGGAGGGAAGGAGGGGAAACCCCGTCTCTCGGGGCTCTATATCAACTTTCCTGGACAGGCCATCCAGCCGAGTCCGTCCTTGCCTCATACATACGTAAGACAGGGGGGATGGGGACGGTGGGGGGTAGCCACTGATATTATGACTTTTTTCCCCCTTTTTCCTTTTTTTTTATTTATCGTCCTATGCAGTTATGGATAATACGCGAGGGACGCTAGCGAGACGAGCACTTCTCGCGCTGATGGACCGATATAATAATGTCGAGAAAAATTGAGCAGCCAACTGTGATTTCTCAGCTACGGGAATCAATCCCGAGCTCGTATGCGCGCGACATAAAGGGGGTCACTGATTGTCCACGAAGGGATCTTGTTGCACAATTTTCTTTTTCCATACTGTACTCTTGCACTCTTGTAACCTGTGACCTGTCACGGAAATCTCATGGCAAATTTTTCATACGTTCACTGTACAGTATTCATATTGATACTGTACGTACGTTGTTTCGGGAAAAAATTTAACGACTGAAGTTGGCCCGTTCATTTAATTTCTATAGCGCGACTAACTTCAGTCGATACATTTCTACCGAGTAATCCTACGATGTTCCATGTTTCCAGGTAATTATTAGATTTGCTCCATTTCCCTAAGACGGTAGTGCTTACCGGAGATAATGGTGTTAATTAATTAATTGGTCACGATTCCCTTATTGATTTCGTATCGAACGAGAATCTTCGCGGGGTATCGTGTTGACTCTACGTTTCTTCCGTAAAACTTCTCGCGAGACGAACGAGCGACTAGATCGTTCGTTATTGCAACAGTATCTCGTTTACGTGCTATTCAGTGTTGAAAGTAAACCAATTAAATTCCTGTTATCAAGTGTCCTTTCGGGAGACATTTGTAAAGTCGACTTTCGACTTATTTACCTAAGGTGAATCTTATGGAAACGTATCGTGTGGCCCGTCAAGTAAAATATCATTTTTACTTATGCTGAAATTGTCTTTCGCACGGATTTCGTCGTTTCACCCTGACTCTATAGTAGCCCGATCGCGAAAAGTACCTTGCTTCCTGTTTCTGTCCTAAAATGATTTTGAAACTCCTCTAACAAGAAGAGTTTCGACTTGCTGCAAGCGATACACGTAAACGAGTGACAAGGGTGCCTACACGCTTTTATGGTCGTATGCATAGGTCGAGCACGGGTCGAACGTAAAAATTTCCTCGGTGTAACGCGATCTGAATAACCTCATGTATACACGGGGAAACTTATTTGCTAACGCGCCTCGTTATATCCAATACGACGATAAAACTGACAGGAAACATTCGCTTCGTGCAATAGGACACTAACGCAGGGATGGCAGCGCGATTTGCTACCCATTTCAAAAACATCGAGTCCAAGTGTCACAGACAGCCCATTAATACTCCCGGATTAAAATATAAAAGGCAACGTACCACATTGTATCCTGCGAGCGGGTATTGTCTCCGCCATTTTTCTTCGTGTTCCCTTGTATCTTTTTTCTCACGTTCACTCCACACTAGCACGTTATGTCTGGTAAAACTACAGAACACGACTTATTTCTGAAAAGCCTCGTGTAAATTAAACTGAACAATCCACAGCAGCTAACTTCAAGAAGGAATCGTACTCCGCAGTTTAGTCTAATCCTTAACCTCAAACCACGTCGATGGGAATATATTAACGACACTGCTATTTCAAAACAAAGCCGTTACCGTCTCCCCCAGTATTTACCTTGGAAAACGAAACTGTCCGATCCAGACGACTGTTGCATGCGACACGAATAATTCCTGGAGGAAATGCATCAGTGATCTATGACGAAGTATCAGGATACGTCAAGGCCATACTTTTTCACGTTTCAAATGCTACAAAGAAATATCAAAACCTTTTTCCACAAGTTTAACAGAGACTCGACTACGTAACTTGCTCCCGCAGCGCAACGGATTATGTCAAGTTTCCCGACAGTTTACCCAGAAGCCTCTTCGTACGTACATAGTTCGCGCTGCTGCCACCGGCGGAGCCACCGGTACTCTCGCTCCCATAAGACCTTCACTTCGCCGAGTCCTTAAGGTTCGCTTCGTTTCTTCGTTCGAAGACACTCGCGCTCACAAATAAGACACGATTCAATTTGTTCAGCTTACGTCTAAAAGTTCAACTACCGTTTGACCACTGAGCCGAAATGCTTGCGCAGTCACCGAGCCCAATGTATAACTTTTCAATTTGACTTTTCCTATGTCTCGCGAAAGAGGATTGTGCAGATCGTTGCGTACGTAAGGCCATGCACGTACCAGCGTGATTTTGACTGTTAACGTACAAATATAAAGTTCAAATTAACAATAATACGTAATCCAATCTTGCCTTCGCTTCCGGTGGAAAATCCAGCTGACAAATGAAATTCTATTGTTTACTAAAAACACGAATTCCCACTTTGTTCGATACATTTAATTTTCGGTATACTCGCACGAAATTTAATTTCATGTTACGTATATAATTCACGGAACAATGTAACGCTCTACAAGTTCGTCGAACGTACGCTTCATTCAAATACAATGGTATAATCAAGCTTGAAAGAGAGATTGTCAAAAGAAAACACGAGAGGGTCGAGGTTTCCATTAACTTCCAATAAAAACTTGAACTTGTTAAAAATTTCGATTAAACCACAAGCATCGTTAACCTCAAATATCCATGATTCGTCATTTAATCAAAGTCAGATTCAATCAGCCACAATTTTTCTACATACCACCGCCACTTCCAAGCATACAAAATCTACTAAAGGTATTAGGTTATCCAGAAAGTTCGTGCCAATTTCGAAAAAAAATTAAAACGCAGCTCGTGCCGAAAATCAGCACGAACATTTCGGACAACCCGATACATGGAAACGATCGAAATAAAATTCACCCTTCACGCGCATACGTCATTCGTAAAACTAAAGTTAGCCAACCTTTCCACTCGAAGAGACACTCTCAAGTGCAGATCCTTCGCGATATTAAAAAATACGTAAAACCGAAATCCTTCCCCGAGAATCCATATCCGGCACAATTATAATCCCATCTACGTAGTCTATGACAAATTGATGTTTCGCGGTTTCGCAATGCCCACAAATCCCATAACGGCTTTCCGCAGTAGTGCGGAACGAGGCACGAGCACGGTTACGAGTTCCGAGTCACATATGGATGTGCACACAGTTCACGTAGAAGCAAACGCGCACAATTCGGTTTACGGTACGGGACATTACATAGCATTCGGTGCTTGAAACCCAGTGAACGCCCGACGAACACAGACATCTCCCTCGGGAGGAGATGGAAGGAGACCTAATCTGCAGGAGATAGACGCACGAAAACATTAAAGCAACGTACAGAGATACGTTACAGGTATCCGCGTACCAGCAAGTACGTATATACCTATATATACACGTAAACAATAGACAAGAAAGTTTTCCATCCTTTAGCTGATGAACTTGTAATCCACAATATTACATATAACGCTACCTATACGTATCCACGTGAACTACATACCTATCCTGTGTATCGACTTTTCTCCCAGTGCAAAACTTTATCAGGTCGCCCGTAAAAACCCGCAAAGACTATACCCTCGAAGAATCCGGGCTTTTTTTTCATTCTTTAAAAGAAACCCGCCGACACATTTTCATGGGATTGCTTTCAAGATTTTTTCGCGATTGTCTCGCGCGTCACGAAAAATGAAATGCGTCTGGTTACGGCGACACCTCCTCTGGGCTACCCAGCCTGCTCTTTTTGATCGCTCGAGAATACTTTTTCTCTTGGACATCCTATCCCGCAAGAAATCCTCGGCTAATGCAAACCCGATGCGCGCTCTCTGCTGATATTAACGTTATGCAAATACATAGGTGATTTGTCCATTTCCGAGTTGGCGCGATCGTAACCAGCAGTAAAATTTTTTTTTAATCAATCAATAAATCCGCATCTATCCCGGCTGTAGGGATTCATCAAAACGTAATAACGATCCATTCAAGGCTACGTGTCGATTCGCTTGGCCAATTATTCGATTGCGATTATCGGGGGGTAGAATGTTCTCGTCGAACGATATTCAGCGGGGTAAACAGATACGCTAAGGCGTGCGGATTAAATGGCATTGCAATTATTTGCATTGATCGTCGAAATCAAGTTACCGTGTTATTACAAGTACGAGTAATGCGAATATTTATTTTCACATTTCACAGCATCCGTGCTCGCACACCTGGGCTCCATCGTATCGAGTGCGTTGTGAGAGAGAAGCAAAATAAAATTGACACTGGGCGTACTGTACGAAGGAGAATAAAAATGTTCAAAGCGTGAACATCCCCCGTCAGTGTTTTAAATCACGTACAGCGACGCCACGGAAATCACAAATATCGTGTCTTCCAGTGTCGGTGAAAACATCCATGTTTTCAGCCCAGCCGCAGTTCGCGCTCTGAATACGAAAAGAGAGGCGGGGTACCGAAATGTTAAAATAATTTGACGCCGGCGTAGTCTCCTTCGACATTCCACTTTGTACAATTTACATTTTACGTCGTAAAATAGAAATACCAAATTTTCATACAGAAACCAAATAAAGTCCCGACGTCTTGCCTTTGCCTCCTGATAATTATTTCCTCCACAAAGACCAACCTAATTGCTAAGGCCAAGTCGATCCGTGCTCAGACGGGCGAATTTCGCAGAGTAGAAATTAGCGAGGATTTAACAAATTTCTTTCACTTCCGTTATTCCCGAAGAACAAACTTTTCGGTTCGTGCCAGACTATAATCGTCCAGGCTCCCGTCGCCCGGCTTGTTTACTCGACTGTCAAATACGCAGACGTTAATCGAGCATTCGAAACAATGCAAAGAAAACTCACCGGCTACAACAATCATCGCTCACGATTCACGGGATACTTTCGCAGACCGTCCGAGCCAAAAAGCTTTGGGACGTAGCAAAAAAGATAACGAGGGACGTTTTATCAGTGTCCCTGTTACAAAATTTATTCCGACAGACGAGGCATTTAACTTTTATTTTCTTCCACGTGCTACCTTTACTCGTCTGACTGTACCTGGGACATCCAAGCGATACCCTGCCTAACCTGTACTGAACGCGACTCTTAGTTCGGTACCCTGGCAAAGTAAGTTCACTTCGTTTTCCACGTAGCGCCTCTCTCCGCCCCTCCTTCTTCCGGGCGCTCTAAGGTTTTGCTTCGTTTGTCGAATCAGTTGAAGTTAGTTACTTCGAGAGGAAAATCTGAGTCTGCTGCAGGAACGACAAGACCCGAGCAACGTGGCTCCCACATAAATGCCTGTGATTATATCAGTAGCCGCTGCTACTGCTCCGCCCAATCGAATTTCGCGACGACTGGCAGATGCATGGGTTATCGTGTCAAGTCTTTTTTACGCCAGTAATATTTTTTCATACGATTTATCGGAAACGCGATACGAATCGCTTTGATGGAGAAACGTATTGCGTGATGGAAGAAAAAAAAGAATTAGCGGTTATTGGACACCCTTTACAATTTGATGAAGCTGGTACCACAGTGGATGACTGGGAAGAATGTTATCAGGTTAAAGGGAAGGAACGTCAGTGCGCATAATATCTTTAGATGTTGGGAGGAGGGGAGGGGGACCTTGTTCGATGATAAATTAATATTCCAATATGATAGAAAAAAAAATGACAAAAACTCCTACGGGGTATTTATGCACCCCCGTAGAATCTTGTCTAAACGTCCATCACTCCCTGTCCTAACGTGCTTCTTCTTTTTTTTTCCTTCTCACGTTCCCCGACATATATAACATGCCGAAGCTTCTGGCCTTTATCAAAAACTTCCCGGCCACTTCCGGGCTTATGTATTATACAAACGAATCCTGTTAAGCTCAAGTGAATTTTCCGATAGGAACGCATGGAAAACTCGCACTGTATAGAAATTCGGATCGAACGATACCTTTGAGTGCAACGTGCGTGTGCCTACTTTACTTTTTTTGATAATTCCTATTTATGCCGATACGTATCGATCCTGTTACATGGAAACAGGCTGACAAGATTTTTTTATTTGTAAAATTGATTCTCGCCTTCGGGATTCACAGAGAAAAGAAAAGTATGAAAAAGTGAAGTTGATTGATATTCCGACACAGGGCTGCGTGGAATCATCCGAGTTGGCAGAACCTTTGCAAATAAATGATTCGAAGGTAGCCGACAGCGTGAGAAGAAGTTTTCGAAAATTGATTGAATCGTTAAGACAAGAAATAAAGAAAATACGAAAAACTTGGTCATTGCCAGAAAATCGAAAACCGACTGCCCAAACTTTATCGTCCTTTGCATGAAACCCACATCTTGAGAGGCCTCATCCGTCAGCCGCGTAGAGCACACGTGGCTGATGGTATTAAAACCGGTGAAATAAATTGAACCGCAGTGAACGTCGGACAGAGCGAAGTTAGAGAGCCCTTGATGTAGAAATCTGAAGAATATCAGCTAAGAAAAATAAGGGTAAAGCGGGGTTGAGATACGCGCTTTCATTCAAGGCCTGATCTCTTTCAAGCTGCTTCAAGCTGGAAGGGGAGGCATCAGGGACTTTTATTAATGGACCGACAAAACGTGTGTTAAACCAGTAAAATGGACACCCATGAAATATCGAGTACATTAATGACGTATCAGAAGCCCCGTGGCTGGTACGCGAACGATGCTTCAAGTTCAAGGCGCATACCTAACAGGCAAGGAAGAAGCTCGTGGACGAAGCTACGAAAGAAAAAGATGCATAATGCATAAGGCATAGGTAAAATCGATACTCTGTCCGAATCTAAAATTTTCCATGCTATTATATTTAAATACATACAGACGAAACGTCAAGCGTCACACCGAGTCCAAGGAAAACTGACAGTAAGATAATTTCGTGTCTACACCCAACCTAAATTGCGCAATCGAAGTATGAACGTAAACAAGAGCCTTCCGCGAAAATGGCTACACAGGCTCGAGACGGCCGAACGGTTACGAGTTACAGTCGAAAGCCCCAATGTTCCTTGGCGTAACACATTTTCTGCATTACGCTTAACTTACATTAAAGCCTTGAAAGGGTTCAAGGTAGGGTTTAACGTCGTGTTTTATGGTTTTGTGCAGTTTCCCTACCCTTTTCAAATATGTAGACATTTAACGAGGCCTTAACGTTAGCTCAGACCGCTGTACTTTTTGCCACCGATGTACAATACGTACGAGAGTAAAAACATCCAATGATAAGAAGCTGATAAAAATGAGGAATAATCAGGCAAACGACAGTAGGATGAACGAGTCGGAGTAACCCGAGATAAACAAGGTTTTAAATTGCAATCGATCCACTGATGCAAATCTAAAGGTCATGTGTCTATGGCACATGACTAGAGGGGCACTGGTCGCTCATTATATTAATCAGGCGCTCAATGTAATTCATGTGAATATCAATACGCACACACAGGTCGATATACTTATTCGCATCCACGGAAGGAGGTGTAATTTTTATTGGTTTAGGTCCTATGTCTAGTTCATATACTCGCAGGGCTATATTCAGATTCACAATTAATATTAATGTATAGTGAATTAGGCTTAATGCCGATGCCGCTGTACGCGTGTGAATTTTAGCCTTTGAGCCAAGAAATGCCATCCTTATTAAATAATTCTGTATGGCTTCGTATCGATTAATGATTATGAATCCCTTCCATCCATCAAAGAGAAACTTCAAAAAATGTCGAGACAAGAGCGTTAAGTGTCATTCGGTAGAGAGCCCGACTGCCCTGTATATCCCGCTGGCCTGATTTTATCGTAGCCTTCATTTTATCTTGCAATGTTGTATCATCATTAACGACCCTTTTCCTAGGAGTGGCTAAAGGTAACTGTTCAAACACTCGCGCACTTTGCTTTCAAAGTAAGGTAACGACTTTCAGCTTGAAAAATCCGATCCTTAGTAAAAGGTCGTCAAATCGTCTCTATACGTTATTAAGATTTTAAGTGTTTTAGAGTAACTCTTTAGTGCAGCTCGTTTTACTCTCGGTTATTTCTCTTAGCGAGACTAATGAAATACAGCCAGATAACGTAATGGGTAAATATGGCTGCTACAATGAAATTGTCAAAATAGGCAGCACATAAGAGCTCTTCACGGAAAGATATAGGACAAATACCGGAAACGTTTTCAGGAATGTGTGCGTTTACTCGAAAAAAGGGGATGACCCAACGAATCATCCTGTAGTACTTGAATGGACGACCCTTTTCTTAGATGGAAAAATAAGCGAGATGCGACGAGCCGTAAAGATCTCTTGAGTTTCTTTCTTTTTATGGCACGTGAGAGACTTTATCGCAAAAGAGAACCGCCGAAATTGAACGCAAGAAGAGGTCTGTTGGAAGCGAAAAAGTGATCACAGATGTCCTTTGTAAAGCAAAAAAAAACAGGGGAAGATTAAAAAGATCCTACAAATCCACGTTAAAGCATATGGTGAAAAGAGAAATTTTATCGCTTACCTTGAACGGAGCACGCATCAAATACTGTGAGAAGAACAGCGATCAATTGAAACAGCATTTTTTCCACAATTCACTTCACCGTAATTCACTTGTCAGTTAGATAAAAAAGATTCAGCTTCTTGTCCCTTTATCTATCCTCTTCTCAAGATCTTGCACTTTTATTTCCTCGTGTTTCCCAGCAGGCACGGCAACCCCTTCTTTCCATTCAATTTGTTCGCGCTTCTGTCTAACGACGTTCCCCACACTTCTGAAGCAAATAACAAAGCTGTCACACGCGAAGATTCACGAGTTTCCAATTAAATTCCTTCTTAATCAGATCTGCTGGTCGTAACGACAAACGCTGTTCGACACACAGCGCTGCCTCTTGAGACAACGTGTTTAGCACTAGGAAGCCGACGTAGCCGTCCTCACTGGTATTTACAATCCATGTTCCCTAAAATGCGGTACACATGGGAGCTCTGTGATCCCTTTGCATATTCGTACATCGGAGCTTATCGATGTCAACGATATGAATTTTGGTGCCGTTAAAAGGAGACGCCGCGATTCTTAACAACTTTTGCCGCATCTTCAACGCGATCCGATCACGTCGTATAAGTCACGATTTCTCGACGACTTGAAAAAAAAAGCAACAATTCTTCTTACACGTGTATACGTTGTGTCTCGATTTCTTCGCCCTGTTTCTTCATCGTCTATTTTCCATTACTTTTACTGCCGTCAAACCGTTTCTAGTTTTATCAACGTTCGATACGCGAATATCCAGCGACCGGACAGACAAGAAGCCCGAGACAGCGCGGCGCGAAATGATCTAACGGCCAACGTTTTTGGAGTGGCGCATGCGCCCTGAGTCTGATGCGCAATGGCGAACCTCCAATCGTCGCGTGGAAAGAAGCCTTTCGCGCAACATAGACATAATAATGCTTTACTTACTCGACCACTTACGAGCGCCAGGACATTCTTGACACACAAGTAAAACTTCTTACTATTGCCGTACCAGAAGTAAAAACGGCGGCTAGATTTTGCATAAGAGACTCAAACAGTGATCAGTTTTCACTGAAAATCTTCTTCGTACGTTCTCACTGCTTTCTTGTTATGTTAGCTGTCATGTTCCTTATACTTTCGTGCCAGACCGTTTCGTTGCTTCGTCTTGCAAGAAGCTTATTTGCCGCTTCAATGGAGAGGATAAACTTCAAGGATAATGTGGACTTTACGAAGATAACGTGGAAGCAAAATAAAACGGTAGAGTGAAAAAGCATTACTTAACTGATGCCTTAGAATAGTTTCATTCGTTTCGTTAACAATTCATAAGGATATTCCCAGCATTTCCATTTAGAGGCAACCTAACCTAAGTATCACCAATTTCGGATTGGTACAATATCCTCCATACACGAGATACACGGTATTGCTATAGTATAACGATCAACTACTTGTTTGACGCTGAAGTAACTATTGGTTTCTGATATTTCGAGAATTGTTGCACTGCGGCAGGGTTTACCCGCATTTTGCTATAGTAGTCGCTGACAATATTGCTATCGCTGCGAAACAAGCATTCCCTTATACCAAAGGCCAGTGTCTTAACATTGGATATAGGTAATGCCATGTGTCTTGTACATAATTCTAATTTAGTAATTCTAGTCTCTGTTTCTTCTATAAAATATATATAACAAATTATAGTAAATTATCAATAAGAATGCTAGGCCTCATTGACGTTCACGCGTTCCTATGACAAGCTGAATGCTAACAAATCTGATAACCTTTGTGTCTCACGTAACGCCCTTGACGAATCTCAGTTAATAGGCGGCACCTTAGAAATTCAAGTGGGTCTTATAAAAGGCGAAACATCGGGTGAATTCGGCTCAGTAATTTGTACTGAAGCTTTTGCGACCTAAGGAGTTAAGATCTTTCAGCGGTGAAAGAACTTTTTTATACTTGAGTCATATAGGACCTAGGTGAAAGTCTGAAACATACTGAAAAGCCTACTAATTCAATAGTCGTAATCTTTTACGAATAACGAGTTAAATTTCATGGAAGAGGTTTGTTGTTTTTTTTGTTTGTAAAGCAAAAACTAAACAATTCCATTTCACGATATATCCCAGTAATCTTAACGCGTGAGTTTTCACTTAACTACGAATGTCTGGAATTTCAAAATTTTTTAAACAAAATCATTACTTAAATTTTACGGGCACGACAGCTTTGATAAAGTCGTCCGGTGTATAAAGCGTGTACATAAAAAAAATCAGTAGAGCAATTAATTCTGTTTAATTGACGTAAGTGATGACTGTGAAAATCAAAACTAATATTCAACGCGCATCGATAAAGCTGACCTATTTGCATCGTATATTTTCCTGATATTCAATTCAAGTCTGGCAGCAGTTTGTCATCGAATTTTAAACTTTAAATTAATATTTTCAGATAACGATATTACATTTTACGTACCGAGCGTTCCTTTTATAATCACATCATAAATAATTTCAAGATTGTCAACGTCTCCGGTTGTAACTCCCACACTTATTATTATCGCGTTAACAAAGCTGAGAATACAGAATAATGTTTTTTCATCATCGCGAATTGGGTCGATATTTCGATAAATCGAATTTTCCCTATGCAAAGGTCTCGACGGTGTATTTAGAACTTACAAAATGGGGCTAACTTATTCTGAAGTTAATACCCAGAATATACAAGACCAGCAGTCACCTTTGAGACGTCAAACAAGACATCAGTTATCTCTTAGACATCTCTAAGATGACTTTTTGGAAATATTATATTTGCGCACTAACCAAATCTTATTTCTCTGTGGCAATCAAAATACAACGTAGTGTACGAGTCCTTTTTTCGTTTCATCACTGACAATGGGTTTTTATTATTTCAATATAAACGAATCCTTTCAAAATTCACCATTGAAATGTATTTCAAAACGAAACGCTGGATGATCATTGAATTTTATCAGTGAGAGCAAAAGGTTCAATTGTGATATTCTGGCGACTTTTGAGTAGCTAAAGTTAACAGGCACATTGGTATATCAAAGTAGTTACGTAGTGTTTTATTTGTAGGTCGTAGCAAGGGTTTCTGAAAGATTTTACTCGATAATACTAAGAACGCATTTTGAAAAAAGAAGGCCAGCTCCGTTCACGTTATGAGTATATTTATGCATTGACAAGCACATTACAAAAAGCAGGAATGAAATTTTATAGAGCATCGTTTTAAAATATATCTTAAAACAGTTGATTGATTATTTAATCATTCACACGTTGCATGTATCCTTTGAGCTTTTAAAACCTTAACTGAAGATACATAGATTGGCCATCTTACTAGATTTTGTGCCGCGTGAACCAGAGTGTCGCGGATATCCGTCGATCGAATTACCGACTGAGATGGTAAGGGTACTGACGCCACCGCAAGATGGTGTTAATTAATAAAAAAAATACCACTCAACGATGATCGTTTTTCGATTCCAGCATTTGCTCAATTTCCGTGACTTTTACCGTGTAATAATAACGATAATGAAAAGCAATATACAAGACTGTACCAGCAAACCACATTTTATTATTTACATAGCGAAATATTTTGTAATTAAATTCTAATTTGGTTCCATTATCTCGGATATTATTACGGAACTCGAAATATGAAATTTTCAATATTGGATAGTTTCGATTTTATATGTCAATCTTTTATTATATAGAATTGGTTATGTGTATTACGAGCAGGCATAGAATTGCAGCAATGAAAAAACCCATCACCCGCTTCGATTATTTTTAAAGGACAATTCGTTACGAACAAAGTGAAACAAAACGCAACTATACAATTTGAAATTGCCGAACAAGATAATTCGGTGATTGTGTTAAAGCCACAGTACAATAATATGAAACAGGTCAGCATTGTAGCTCAGAGAGGAAATTGCACGCGAAAGCGCCAGGGGATATTCTGCTTCCACTTCATCTTGCTTGTTCCCGGATGCACTATCGGGTCAGCAGTCTCAGGCCGTTTCCGGTTATGCTCTTCGTCTCAAGTTTTCGTATACAGAATTCACAGGTCCAGTTCATCCTTCGGCATTCGAGATCCAACGTTGCAACGACTTGGCGATTGAACCCCGACGGTTATATATATGCAAAAGGCGTATCTTCGAATACGGACTAATTAGTAACTTATTAGAACTAGAATTAAGATCCGACAAAGAACTACTGCGAAGCAGTCATCACGGTCTCATCCGTTTTCGGAAGTTGGGGTGAAGGGTCGGACGGTGTGAAATGGATTCTAGGTCTGAGGCTTCAAGGAAAGTTGATTGTGATGGAGATAGTGAACAATTGTAACCTACATTACAATTGACATAAGCCAAACGCAAACGACCGGATTAAGCGGTCTAGGCTGCGAAGTACACGCAATCGAGCTCAACCTCTACGGACAGTACGGGATTGGCTGACAGATACCCCAAGTAACCACAGACTGCTGTGACGCAAGGGCGAGAGGGCCACGTGGAGGATTTCGACCTCAACCAGACTTCGGTGGCGGATGCAGAACACCGGGAGACGACAGTTCAGACTTTGACAAACAAAAGAATTATGCAAAAAGATCTGGACTAAGGACGTGCGCCGCTTGTTTCGCAGAGTCAGAATACCTTCCTTCCTTCCTTCCTTTCCTTTTGGGTACCGGCGCCAGGTTGGAGATGGGCGAAGGGCTGTAGATCGGGCAGTGATAGAGTTTTGATACGGTTAAGGGCAGGCAAGGAACCCCCTGACCCGAGGTAAGGATGTGGTACCCAGCTGTCGCCCGATGACCTGGGGAAGCGGCCGTGGAGGATCTCCAAAAGTTACGTGCCGATTCGTTAAGGAACGCTCTCGATTTGGTTTAAAGGGACGACTCGAGGGAGATGGAAGAGTTATCGGCTGTAAGGATCTCGACCAATCAGATGATCAGAATGATAGTTCTCGAATTTGACTATTGTCAAAGCAGTCTGTCTCGGGGCACCGACCGAGGTGTCACGAACTGCCTCGCGCTCCCGTGCTGTTTGTCGATAGTTTTTCTAGTCGTCCTTCGATATGGTATAGCAAGTTCTTGCTCGTGTAGTTCGCGTTTAGTTCGTGTATAAAATTCTATGGGTTTCCTGTGAGTGTTCCGGAAGTGCAGTGCTGTGTCCTAGTGCACCGCCCACCCGAGTGTCTCCTGGGTGCAGTTCTCGGCCTTCACGGATCAGCTGCACCAGCTCCGGTGAGTACTCCCAATTTATTAATTGGCCAAGGTTTTTCGATTAGATACGTCCGATTCGTTCTGTAACGTTCTCGATCCGTTGCTCTCTGTATCGCGCTATATTTGCCTGAGGCTTGCTCCGGCCTTCTCTGGCTCAACCTAACCTAACAACCTGAACGACCATGCATTACCGTAACCGTCCGCTCCCGTTTGTGCATCCAGTTGCGTTTGCTGATTTTACGCGACTTCAACGATCAGCACCTACGGTTGCGTTTCTCGATTCTACGCATCCCCAAAAAGTCTACAGAATCTATTAAGTTATCGTCTTTCTGACAGCTTCCGTCAGAGCTCTAGTTTTGGCGAAGTTGGGCCCGTTCCACCCCAACTCCCAGGTCATAACGGTTCGTCAGTTCCCGGTAAAAAAGGAATTGATTGGCGCCCGTTTCGCTTGCGGATGCATGAGCAAAGGGTGGGCGGCCGAAGATAACGTAGGCTGGTCCTCGGATTTTTCGCTATCGGTGTCGAGTAAGAAAAATACGTTGCTAACTTACGTTAGCTTATTGTTTAACATTTATATAAATTACGCTGCATACATTTGTTTTACATGAGTGCGCTGATAACTGCCCTTACCTGTCTTCTCCTTATCAATTATTATGTTTACCATAAAATACTCGGCGCAATACTATGCATCCAATTATTCTAGATGTATAAGCTGATACATGGGTAAGCTTATAATATTCTTTTGCAAAATTTATATTTGCGATAGCGACTCGCACACATACTTCCTATGACTGTCTCATTCGAAAGAGTATAGTCTCTAGTACATCTTCACTGCGTTCCATCGTTTGCCCCCTCACAGGACTGCCCCTCAGGCAGATGAGAAGAAGATGAAGTGATTAATGAATCGCAATAATGAAGCAGGCTATTAGGAAGGCTGAGAGAATTAGGGAAGGATGCGGAGTTCAAGAGTTCGATATATGTAGGTGGTCGACCCTCTGAAGACTGAAGTCTGCCGCGATACATCCTTTCGCCAGTTAGTCCTCCCTCGCGCTCGAGTACCGATAAACAAGTGATGCAACAATCATTTAATAAGCAGATATCTAGTGACTAATGTACTTGGCATTAATAATATGATTTCAATACTTTTTTTAGAGGAATTCATTGCACTTTTGTACTTGGCACAGTTTTTTACATCAAAGTATTTTTTGGTGGGGTTCATTTTAGTGGTGTAGCACTTCCGAGTTTCTGATCATCATGTGGTATCACTGGTAGGATTTACCTTTATGTATATAGTATGTTCTACATATCAGAAATGAGGCGCTGTACTTGACGCAAGACTCGATCAAGTTTCTTGATCCGCGCCAATGAAGTATGGCTGCTTCAATTCACAGATGGCAGCATTCTCAAGGATGCATCAATATGAAAGATTCGGACATCACCGACACACGAGAATGGTTAATGAACTTATCTTCTGTCAATGCCTAAAGTCTAAACAGAAATCTTGTTAAATTAGGTATATTCATCTTTCCGGTCAGAGAGGGACATCTGTGAATGAATATCTTCAATCAACTCTTCTTAATTGTTAACTAGCAGCGTGTCATATTTGGAAACAGCAAGGAATTTTCTACATTTGAATTAAATGTTTTATAGGAAAAGAACTTTTGAATAATTATATCATGAGCTTCTCAGTGTTCGACTCAGACGTTGTTTTATGTAGCGGTGAAAATGTATTAACATACAACTTATTAGACGACAAAGAAAGTGTTATTGTCCTGCCTAAACTACAATTCAAGAATGAAGTCAATTTTCATAACAATGTTGAACTGGATGTTTATCATGCAACTACCAATGTGTCGTTTTCAAACAATGGGGAATACTTTCTGATTTGCACAAATCGAAAACAGCTATGTTTGTATGAAAGGAAGACACGAGAACTTGTATCCAACAGGAGTTTGGTTAGAGCAGCGAGCAAAGTAAGGTTTTGTCCAAACAATGATATAATTGTTGCTGACAAGACTGGAGACGTGTATGTGTTTTCAACAAGTACTCCGGAAGACAATGGAATATTTTTATTGGGACACTTATCCATGCTACTTGATGTATTGGTTACTGACGATCAGAAGTATGTTATAACTACTGATCGTGATGAGAAGATCCGTGTTTCGATGTATCCAAACAGCTACAATATTGCTGCTTATTGTCTGGGACATGAGAAATTTGTAACCAACATATGCGAGTTGCCTCATAATAAGAAGATTATGATATCGTGTGGTGGCGATGGTTTTCTCAAATTATGGGACTATCAAAATGGGAAGGAAGTTTCTTCTATTAAACTTTCCAATAACATACCAGAAAATGACATTGCAAGATTTACTAAGCATCTTCAAAGTTGTGATCTTGATGAAAATGTAACAGAAATACCTGTTAAACATTTAAGAGCAACCAAGCTAAATGAGATGAACTCTATTTTGGCAGTCAGCTTGTACTACAGTAATAATATTCTTATGTATAAAGTTTGTGAAACTACACAAAATCAATTTAATATAACATACATAAATGCATTTGATATAGAGGATGAACCTTTAGATTTTACTTTTTATAAAACTAACTTATGGATTTTGACAAATCAAGGTTTAAACATTTATGAGACTGGAGGAAACATTTTACAAAATGATAAACTAAACTGTATGTTAATGAAAGTCAATAACTCCTGGAAGAAATTAAGAAGTAATGTGAACGAGCAAAGCTTGTTTCCTATATTATATAAAAGAAAATATGATAATGTGCAGGAATATCAGGATAGGAAAAAGTCGCGTTTGGCAAAAATTTCTGAAACCTAGATGGTTCTGTAAATATGAATATTAATGAACTGTAATAACTGTACCTAATCATACGTTGAATTGTACATAATGCTTATTGGTATTTAACGTATGATCAAAATGAACGTAATTCTATAATTTGGAAGAATTGAGGATCAAGCATTTGTGTTTTGATTCGTCCATAATTCTTTTCTTAATTTTCATAAATAAAAAACTTATTGACACAATGTTTTTATATTTAATTTCATTCTTTCATACAAATGTAATACTGGTATAGTTTCATTACCAGTATTTATAATTATCGCGTACAAGGCATCATACACGTTAAGAATATTGATATAAAGATATTAGACGGGCTTGTAATCCAGTTTAGATTCTAACTTCTTATTATCAGAAACTTTTCGTACAGCCTTCATGAAGTCTTCTTGCACAACATACTCTCGTTCTGAGCGGATAGCAAACAAGCCAGCTTCGGTACATACGTTTCTTAAATCGGCACCATTAAAACCATCAGATAGCTTGACCACAGCTTCATAATCTTAAAGCACAAAAATTCATAGTTAAGTTCTTATCTGTCAACATTTTTCTTTCTATAAACGTAAAGTAAAAGGCACTCACCAATCTCTCCATGTTTGGCAATTGGGCCAGCATGGATTTTCAAAATTTCCAACCTAGCTTGTTCATTGGGCAGTGGAATCTCAATTTTACGGTCTAATCTACCAGGTCTAAGCAACGCTGGATCTAATGTGTCAGGCCTATTTGTAGCCATAATCATTTTAACTTGACCCAGAGAATCAAAACCATCCATTTGATTGAGCAACTCCATTAAAGTTCTTTGAATTTCACGATCAGCGCTTGTGCCTTCAGAGAACCTACGTCCACCTATAAACATATTATATATCGTAAAATTCTTTAAAGAGTAAGAAAATAAATTTATTAAAATAGTACTCACCAATAGCATCAATTTCATCCATGAATATAATGCAAGGTTGATGATCACGCGCATAATTGAACATCTCTCTAATTAATCTCGCAGATTCTCCAATGTACTTGTCAACAATGGCGCTGGAAACGACCTTTAGAAAATTGGCATCCAACTGACTAGCAACAGCGCGAGCCAACAATGTTTTCCCTGTTCCTGGTGGTCCGTACAAAAGACAACCTTTAGGAGGTGTGATTCCAACTCTTTGAAAAAGTTCTGGATTCAATAGAGGTAACTCAATAATTTCTCTTAATTCTCGAATTTGTTCACTTAAACCACCAATGGCAGAGTACGTAACATCACCAGGATCTTCATGAGACATATTATATACTAAAGGATCGACCTGTAAATCATTTTGTTGTAGTTCAGTACAATATATATTCTATCATTAATATAATTTTTTGTACCTCTCGTGGTAAATATCGCATTATAGTGAGTGTAGTCATATCTAGCGCTACTCTTGTTCCAGACTTTAACTTATTTTTGTCAAGTTGACGTCTACATCCTACTACATAACGTGGACCATTCGTAGCTTTTACAATGACTGCAATTAACATTTCATAATTATTATCAAATAACACTTCATAAAATTCAAGCCATTTCATAAATATTTCCAATAGACTGTAATTTCAATACTACAAATAATTAACTTACATTTTTCTTCAGTGAGTTGTTTTAACACCTCTCCAACAATCTGAAAATCATTATACAATCAGAAAGATTGTTTCTACGTGTGCACTGAAAAAATTCTATTCCTATACCTGTCCAACACTCTGTAAAGCTTTTAAATCATTTTCTGACTTATCATACTGTTTGGTGAGATCCTTAAGGTGTTCACGCACTAGAAAATAATTATCAAGTCTTAATTAACAAGAATACAAATTGACAGGTAGAGAATGGTTAAGGGATATAAGGTGTGCTTATACTTATGAAATTTCAAGCGTTACCCATCGGTACATATAATGAAAATACAAAAAACTTACTTTCCTTAAGGCGTGATTCCACTTCTTTATGCTCTAAAAGCTTTTTTCTATAATCTTGAAGAGCCTTTTCTCTAACAGGATCCATGGTGGTCGCCATTTTTCTGTATTTTGCTGTATAACGATCACTGAATACAATTTTACAAAGAACTTACTCTCAAGCTCAAGTAAGAGGACAATGCCACGACCATATCCTCACGATTAAGGCCAGTTCACAAAATTATCAACCATCGATAACTGGTAAAAGTTTGCAAGCTATTGGCTACCGAGACATAACGTTGTAGCAGTGTACTACCAATTGCGTCTTATCTTTTATCAGCTACCGTACTTTTGAATGGACATCAATTTATTATTTTTTTGTCCATTCTCGTAGCGACTGCTTGATGGAGCTCTAGCTATTTATGTCGAATTTATTCAGTGACTATTAGTTCGTCGTGTTCATCTGTGTTCATCTGTGAGATCGTACACAACAGATCAACTTATTAAATTTGGATAAAGCAGGTACTTAGCACGTGAATTGAGGAGACTTTGTTCTGTTTATCAGGGTATGCGTAAGAAAACTATTATTATCAAAGCGAAACGAACGTGAAATTCGACGTCACTTGAGAGATTAGGCGATTAAAAGTGCTGATTATTTAGCGCTTTTCTACTTTTTTATAAGGATTGCTATTACTTAGGTGAAGTGAAATATTATATATTTTAATTGTCATATCCTTGAACATTGGTCGAATAGGAATTTTATTTGGTTGGCGAATTACCTCGTTACCTCATTTGCATTAATTATGGTATACTGGCTACCAAAAAGACGTATTATAAAAAGGTATCGTTAGCTTTGTCGAATGTGCATGATTTTTGAGTTTTATAACAATTATGCAATGATAAGTGATTTTTGTGTTCAGGTGAATTTTTGCTGTGGGACTATAGAACAGTAATTTATTGACTAATTTTCATTTACTAAATCTAAGGTAATGACAGTTGTTACTCTTCTCCTTTCCGCCTCTCGTTCTTAATAAAAGATTCGGTTCAGATATCTTGTAATTTCTAAATTACATATTTTAACAAATATTTACAACCATATTATTTAACTTTAACTGTATTAATGACTTTTACTAATTATGTTTTACTAATTGAAATTAATATTTCACGGGTTTCTTATATAGTTAGTTTAATTATATAAACATTTATTATGCAATGATATGATGGTGAAAATATTCTTTCAATATTGACTTTTAGTATTTTGAAGAAGAAATAAATATTTAACGCCAATAGAAAGATAAACATGATTGTATACATGTTTTTCAAGTAATCTTATTTTTTTTCTTAATAAACAAATATTAATTAAAACAGCTATACGTTATTTAAGAATATCGTAAAACTCAAAGGTTAAAAGATTAAAACTTTATTCAAATATTGATATATATTTTAAAAGAGCAAAATTCTTGTTGCACGTCATTTGTAACATTGCCAAACAGTCTTATAGATGACTTTGTTGCATACGCAGTAAGATAATATTAATGAAATTAAATGACTGTGCATAATTGTATATTTTTGATGATTTGGACTTCTGCGCTGACGTGAGATTATACCAGAAAAGGCTTTCAGTGGTTTGCGCATCATTCTGTGTTTGCTTCACGTTTGTGTATTATTCATTTTATTTGTATTAACTAGTGTTTCTTAAACTTTCCTTTTTCTCCAATTGAAATGAGATGTTACAGGTATGACAACGTACCAAATCAAATTTATTACTTGCCTTGAAGTACTTATCTTATATGTTACCAACGTAAATGATATATTAACGAATTGAAATTAGGAAAATTCATAATACGTAATAATTAGGCTATATAGTCCTTTAGGCATTACACTGTTTCAAATCCTATATTTTCTCACATATTGTATAAATTATGCATAATAGGCATAACTTTTGAGTTGTAAGTGTCTGTATCAAAGAGGAAGACTTGATTTGACAACTTTTGATTCCATCATTTTTTAAGTTACAAAATTATATGCGCATGGCTATGACTTGTTGCTCAATATAGTTTTGTTATATGAAAGCAGAAATATGATCGCTCCAAATACCAAAATGCTTAACTTTTCATTTCATATTAATATCAGCAAATTTACATTCTGCTACTTTGAGCAATTCACATTTTGATACATCAAATTAAAGAAATCTTTTTAAATGGCTGCCAAATTATAAGCATCTTAATATTTGACTTCTGTATATACTATAGACACTGACATACCACCGTAGGTACAGTCATTATAACTTAACATCCGATTTACTACGACTGCTGAACAACTTCTTACCAGAAGTCGGTGAATGCAACTTCGTTAAACAGAGGATTTATCTTGATAAAGTTCCTTAACGTTAATTAGCCACTAACAAACATGCGGTCGAACTACTACATACTACCACTATTAGCAGCTGTGGTACTTTTCATCAGCATTGATAATTTCTATACTGGAGTGTAAGTTCTAATTCTTTTACAAATCGTTATATAACAATTCGACACTGAATGCACTAAGCGCCGACTTCGTCAGATATACTCTTGTAAATTAACGGGGAAATTCTCCTTTTCTTTAACGCGCCTTACTCGAACTCGACGCTTAATATTTAGCAATGAAGTTGTCTACTTGTTATGTACAAATATGAATGCAGTTTCAATATTTAATAACCACATCATTAAATGTCAATCACCATTGTTTCCTATATGTTAATGCACTGTTGTTAGTACATACCTCTGGTGACAGTACAATTTGTTTTTATAGTTGAAATCTATCGTTGCAAATATTATTGTCATGCATTCTGCTCTATCTGCATTCTAATTCCATCACTTCGCTATGGCATTAATAGTTAGTTGTATTAGTCCAGCTATAAATTTCGTCATTAGTTATCTAGTGGTATTAAATTTTGGAAGATCTTTTCTATTTACACGTACGGTATTCTAGCAAGGTATCGATATTGCTCGGGTATTCGAGCAAAGGTCTTTTTATGATTACAGGAATTGCCCTAATTAAATACAACATGCTTAACAAGATTGCAAGACTCCAGTTTTATTCAATTGCAAACGAGTTTGATGCGTTCTGAAGCGTTAATACTGGAACAGACCAGATCGTAGGTTGTATCATGACACTAGAATTTCATGAACTAGTCAGGTTTGATAATCGAGTTCATTGATTCTGGATTGATAGAGACACGTTGTAATTAGCATGATGAATTCGTACATTCTATAGTCGGCGCTTATAAATAGGATGGCTCCTCTTTGTTTATATAGATTACATATTATTTTGATTATAAAGTATTTAGTAAACAAAATGTAACTCATAGTATATCTGAATCAAAAAATAAAAGTATTTCTCGCATCTTGATGAATACTTATCATGACTTTTTTTTAATACTATCTATAAAAACATACAACTACACAATATCACGTATTAGATTGATTATGAAATATATTTTCGCGCATGCTGCAGACTTCTTATGGACTGAGCAGTCTATAATTATTTTATAAAAAAAAACGATTCTTTAAAACTTGGAGTCGTAAATATATATATGTATATATTTTATTATAGCACTATATAAGGTACTTGTGGTGTATAAAATAATAGCTAATAACAAAAAAATCGTATTTTAAAACAATTTTTTAACTCATCTATAATTGCCTTATTGTGTACATATATAAATCAGCAGCTTAATGTGCAGTTTAGTAGATTTCATGTTTTTGAAAATTATTATACTATTTAGAGGAAATAATATTTATATACCATGAAACATATTGCAGATCTCTATTATGGACAATGAAGGTCTCCATTGTACTGTACCTCATTATTTTCGGACTTTTCCCTTTGATATTCCACTACTCGTACGACATACAAAGAAAAATATTGTTCTTGAACTTTGGTAAGTATTCGCTGATTTTATTAATGGAAGTAAATTAATGTAAGCGTTGTGTGCAACAGTCTGATTCAAGTCTGCACATCTCTCAGATAACTTACGTATTGATTATTGAACAAAGTATATAACTATGCGAGCTGCTGTGAAGTTTTTTTTTTACTTTATATTAAGAAATCCAACTTTTCTAGTCATTAAGAAACATGAACTGGTATGACTGGCATGTGCTCCACTAAAATGGAAATGATTTTGATGTATTACTATTAGAAACAGTGATGTATTCAAATGCTGAATATGTAGTTTTCTTTGTGCAGTGTACTGGCCACGTGATATAAATTTATCTAAGCCAGAAGAAGTAGGAGTTGTGGGTGCCAGAAACTTTTACTTAAAGACTCATCAAAATGTAAAAATAGGGGCATGGTAAGAACACTGATTAAAGAATGCGATTCTATCGAAACACTTGGTATTCTTATAAAATATGTTTCAGGCAAATTTTACCTCAATCTCTATTAAATAGTACCATTCCAATGACTGATGAAGATTATGAAGCTGTATTGAGCAATGCCGAACGTCCTGTATTCTTGTATATGCATGGAAATAGTGGTAACAGGGCCAGTGGTCATAGAGTGGAATTATATAATCTCTTCCAAAGTCTAGATTATCACGTTATATGCTTTGATTATAGAAGTAAGAACCACAATAGATATAGATATTGATATTAAGATACACCATTTTTTGCAACATGTACTTTTTGGATCATCAGGTTACGGTGACAGTGACAATGTAGAGCTTTCTGAATATGGAGTAGTTGCGGACAGCAAATATGTGATTGAATGGCTTCTCAAAAAAGTAAATGGCGCAGCACCAGTTTTTATTTGGGGACACTCGTTAGGAACAGGGTTAATATCAGTGTAATAGTAATGGTTTGTTATTTTCATTGCAGTGTTAATTTATTTTTGTTTATTATAGAGTATCATCACACGCTTTAGCATTATTAGCAGAAGAGGGAATAAATCCTGCAGGCTTGTTTCTTGAGTCACCATTTAATAACATAGCTGATGAACTGACCGAACATCCATTTGCAAGGGTAATTGCAATGTTATTTACCTATCGTGATAATGTAGGGAATTCATCTTATTATATTCTTTAAAGATATTTAGACATTTACCATGGTTCCATTGGGTTATCGTCGAGCCATTCTACAACAATAATTTAAGATTTGAATCGGACAAACACATTACAAAGATTCAGTGTCCCGTGATGATATTACATGCAGAAGACGATGGAGTTGTACCTTTTTCTTTAGGTGAAAAGGTATAACACTTACTTTAATGTTTAATGTTCAATCACTTTTGATTGTTGGTATATATGAATCTTAATAAAACTATGACTGCGTGTTACAGCTTTATAATGTGGCTTCGCACTATCATGGAAATCATTCAAATCGTATTAAAATGTCAAGAATAGATTCTTCATATGGACTTGGACATAAATACATCTGTCGATACAAAGAATTACCAAATATAATTCAGTAAGTACTTTCATATGTACAACCATATGAGTTCTTCTAAATATTAACTTTTTTTCAGAACGTTTGTTTCCCAAGCATTTAGAAACAACACTACATGAAGTATGTGACGAAAGGCCAAGTAATGTAGTATAATATTTTTACCAAAATTATTTGGTAAACTTACTCAATTTTCATTTGAAGACAGTTAGCATTTCAGAAAATCAAAATGAAAATACTTTTTGCTCATAATGATAAGTGATATTTTTATAATTCACAGAAAATGAATTATCAGTTGAATATTCAAGACATACAACAGGCAGATAATAGATGGTTGCAATATGACTGCAGGAGTATTTTCATAATGTCGTTTAAATGAATTTAGTAAAATTGCGTATTCGTAAATTTTCTTTATGCGCATGTGTGATATTTCCAAAGAACTTAATTGTGCGGAATTATTGTAAATTTGTACAATCAATTTCCTGTGGCCTATTGGATTTAACATTATTTAAATTTGTTTTTTCTAAAAAAATTATAAATAAGCATATTGTAAATTGACTATAAGCCGGCATACAAAAGTACCGTACTTTAATTTCAATCACACATTTAGGCTCGATTTCGCCGATACAAAGAATTATTTACGAGATTAACCAATCGTCATTTGTATTTTGAATATAAACCGCGTTCATGTAATAAACTGCGTCGAAGGAATCGGATCTTAAAATAGATCATGCAACTGAATCGCGGTTACTGCATCTGAATTTGATCGATGGATAACAGAGATCAGTCCATGTGGCTGGTTAAAGTTCGAGAATCGTCATCATAGCCCCTTTATCTAGTGCATACATATATATTTTAAGTAATAGTATTTAAAATGATATTAGCAGCGTAGCCTATTAGAATGTTTAATTTATTATCTATCTTCCTATTATGTTTCTAGATGTTCCTAATACGTATTTACCATTCCTTATATTTGCGCCAGCAAATGTCATAGGATATAAGGTATAATAAATAAAACAATATCGTTAATCCTACAAATTATATTTACTCAATTTTCTCTGTACTTTTAAAGAAGTGCTCAAACTATAGACAAACTGTATTTTGAGGGAACGGTTGCAAATAACTTATTGTTAGTGTAACACAAGTATGACGTGCATGTATGCAGAGATTTGAATACGCTCATACTTGCATTTTTGTGGAAATACATAACATTCATAGGCCTATTTGTTTTTGCGATTTTAAGTGCTTTGGAGCATTGCAAGTGTGTTCGAAATAGATCCGATAGCGCTAGAGAATAACGTTGTGTCCCGATCGAATGCATTCAATAAACAAAGACACAAAGCTCTGAATACTTTCGGCTCATTTTGGAACTTCTGATCGTGACTTGTAATTAATTCACATTTATGTATTTTTTGTAGTTTCACCAAAATGATAATACATTATGGAACCTGTTGAGTGCAGCATTTATTATTGATCTTTTATAGGTAAACCGAGGAAGTTATAGACGCAACCATGCAAACGTAGCTGGTTGGTCGAAGCTTGAAGTTTAAGTTTTTCAACCAATAACACGTGCTTGCTATCAAATCGTTGATATTGCTGAGTGCGTCCTATTTGGTCTCGAAGTGTTATACGATTGATATTTAAACAGTAAGGTATAAGAAAGAATCAAATATAAATAAAACATTTTACATGAGATTTTAATAATGTCTGAGCTTTATGTGTATAACGGCAAAATTTAAGAATTTATTGCGAATATATGTATTTGGTTGCAGTTAACCTATTTAAATAAAGCTTAGTGTTAAATTGTGATTTACAGATGAGTCGAAAGGAAGCATTATCGCAGTTTATTCAACAAATTCACGGCAGACCGGTGGTGGTAAAACTTAATAGTGGTGTTGATTATAGAGGTATTTTAAACAATATGGTTACTGTAAAAGTAATATACTTTTATAAATTTGAAAATTTGTTGTAGGTGTTCTAGCTTGTCTTGATGGCTATATGAATATTGCTTTGGAGCAGACTGAAGAATATGTTAATGGTCAACTAAAAAACAAGTATGGTGATGCCTTCATTAGGGGTAATAACGTACTATATATCAGTACTCAAAAACGTAGAACATGATGTGGATTTCTGGAACTGACTGATTACTTTTTAAATATAAGTCGTATTTCAATAAATATGATTCATACAAATATATCATTTATTTTTAATCCTAACATGGTATATGTTACAAACCATACAAAATAAACTGTAATTTTAAGTTACAATAACGTTCATACATAAAATGCACTCTACTATTGATACTTTCTTCATTCATTTTTCTGCTTTCTCGATTTCACTAATTCATGCACAGCTGCATTTATTTCCATTTTTAATTCACTGTTTGTTAGAACCTTATTTGATGTCATTACATCAGTTGTTTTAGTCTCTACATTTCCATTTTCTTTTGGCGAGTCATGACCCCCATCATTGGGCACTGAAGTACTTTCTTCATCCGTTATATTTGTAGGATTCTGAATGTGAGTTTGCTCACAATTTTCATTATTTTCGGTGTTCATAAATTCTAACGGACTAGTATCATTTCCATCAGAATTTATGGTTATTTCATTTGTAGTAACAACTTCTGCAACATGCTGTTGAGTTATTTGTGGTGATGCGTTATTGCTTGTGGTTTCTGTACTGTCAATATTTTCATTTACAACTTCTGTTTGTTCCACCCTCATTTTCATTCTTGCCAGTCTTCTTTCCATTGCCAGTTGTCTGTTTCGTTCTATTCTTTGCTTCATTTCCTCACTTAATGTTGATGAATTCTTTGATGGCAGCACATCCTTTCTCTGCGTATTCCTAACAGTACTTGTATTAAATATAGGATCACCAGATGCAGATGTATTATGTTTTGATATACTAGTATCCATAGTAGCTTGTTCATCAACTACTGATTGTTTTTGCTTTGCTATTTGTTCTGCAAGCAACAAATCAAATTCATCAATCGGAGCATCGTTAATCTTTTCACTATCATCCACATCCATTTCTTCCTGTACGATACCATCATTTTCATTCAACATATCTAGTCGATATTTTTTAACGTGTACTTGAAGATCCTTCTTCTTTTCCAAGACTGCAACCTTCTCAAGAAAATCATCAAATTGTAATCTTGGATAAAGTCTGTGTGCCCAATGCTCTAAACGTTTCATGATGCGATTTAAATCGTGCTTCTCATGACCTTTCCCATTATATTTAAAACCTTCGAAATATTTTTCAATAGTATGTACTCCTTTTGGTCCTTTCAGTAGTTCGGTATCCAACTTGAACATAGATTTTCTCACTGTACGCGATTTCGCAGTTGGATCAATCCTTCGTTTCGTTTCATGATTACTTTCATCTTCATCGTTCTTGTTAGCTAGACCTTCTTCAGTTTCATCAGAAAGAGAATCATAACCATCGATTTGCCCGGATTCATTATATTCACGATCACGTTCTTCTATATCAGTTTCCATTTTTAAAGTAGATCGAAATATTCAATATGATTTCTTCGACACCCTACTACACAACATGGCAGGACTTTCCCGCCAGTTGCAATACATGTTAAACAGGGTAGGAAACATCGAAACTAGCCACAACATTGCTTTACAAACACGAATATTACGTATAAATAGTTGAAGTTCAGAATTATATTGTTCGTATATAGTTTTGTATAAAAATGGACAAAGCAGTGTTACAATTATATTATCATAGTTAGATAAAACATATAATGCTTCTATCTTCATAGTTGGTACGATCTTAGGATGCCGTTATAACCTTATATGTTTCTTATATTAATATTCATATTCAGAAATCACTGTTGTTCTGATCATCTGTATCCACTGGCTCTTTGTTCATGTACTTGTCGTATTCTTCCTTTGAATTCTTCATTCTTTCAAGGAATGAAACCAATAATTTTTGGTTCAATCGATCCGTCTGCGTCAATTCTCGCATAACGGGCTCATCCGCATCCTTCTGCGGTTGTTCCACTTGCAATTTTCCCAAAGAACTCTTGTCCTGGTCCATTGGCGTTCCCGGCATTTTCTTTTAGAAATACGAATCTTAACAACGTACTATAAAATTCAAGTACACAGACAGTCGGGAGCTTGACAAAACGATGGAATGTAGTTTACACTTGATAAACAGCACGCATGCGTTTTACAACGACAATCAGTGTTGCCATCATAACGCGTGTTTTTACTTTCAAATTCAATAAAGATTTGCAGAATATATTTTACGGCCAAGAGCGTACGAAATTTTCCAATTATTAACTACCGAATGTTGCTTATGCAAAGTTTTTTGGATATCTTACAAACATCTGAAGTATAGGTTAATCGTCGTATGTTTTTCGGTCGTGGATGATTAATAGAAAACAGGTAAAAACAAATTAAATTTTAACTATCTGTTTGTATTTTTCTTATATACATAAATTTCTAAAAGGTTGTTTTCATTCGAAGAAATATTGAAAATTAATGGATGATTAATAGAAAACAGGTAAAAACAAATTAAATTTTAACTATCTGTCTGTATTTTTCTTATATACATAAATTTCTAAAAGGTTGTTTTCATTCGAAGAAATATTGAAAAAACAAAAGTTCGAACCGTTTCCGACACCAAGATCTCGATGTTTAAAAAAAATATATGCATCTATATCGCCTGTTTACACTATCGTATTCACCCAATTTCCATATAGCGACGGTACAAAGTTCGTTCTTCTGAATGGGTTTTTTAAATAATAAAATAAACTAGATATGCATTTACGTACGAGTTAAGATTAGACTGAGTATCGCATGTAATCAAAAGTAGATAATAACTGTATTAATATATTATATAAATAAAATAACGTCACATTAACAAAGTACTATGTTCTCGGGAGTTACCACTACTCTTCCAGTTATCAAGCGCCTCATAAATTGAGAGATTACATCCCCCTAAATTATTATCTACTAGAACCTTTCGTAAATGTCGTAATCTCTGGATAAGTCTGAAATCACCATATTCGAATAATATCATCAAAATGCATTAATAAAACAACAGAAACGTGTTTCTCCTCCACTAATAACAAATTTCGATAAAGAAGACTATTGCTTAAAATCGAGAAATATTGTCGTCGACCTTGACTATATTGTTTTTAAAAAATTGCATGTGCGAACAAGGTTAACGTTTCTTACTTATTCTAACCTTAAAATAGGTTTAACAATAGGAAATGAATCTATGCCGTTATCTACTTTCTTATACAAGTCGGTAACGTACTTTGCGCATTTTCTCGGTAATATCAATAGCACATCGAACGTTTCAAAATGCCACGTAGTGCGAAGCCACTCGTACTACATCTTATCAGCGTGACATAATAAGAAAACCGCATCCGGGTAAGATAAAACTAAATTAACATTGGAAGGCCTAAAATCTTATGTGTCCGTCGAGCCATATGTCCATAGGAATTACATTTGCAATCTGTAACTTTAAATAGTGAAATGTCCATTGGTGAATATTCCCTCCTGCTTTCTCGCAACCAATACTTCCAGTCTAGAATCAACGGAGAATCCTTCATTGGCTGATTTCCTTGCCTGATACCAGAATCCGGCCACGTGATGTCAGAGTGACAGAGTATTGGTTGTATGGCGTGACTCGGGCCGGTGACTCCGGACTAGCGCGTGAGTATATACGTTCGCTAGTATCGGAAGAACGTTAGCCTGGTCCGGACTGACATAACTGTAAATCCTCTAGTACAAAATTATACTTTCCAAACACGTACACACGGCCGAGGTAAGTCTGACTATAAAACACACATTTTTCAATTAAATATTGTAGTACCTAAGAGACATCGCTAGTCAGCAATTTGTTATTAATCGGGGAAGGGTTGACAGCAGCTATAGACTCGTTTTAGCAGAAATCAAATTTACCCTACCTTAACACGACTTGAATTTTTGTCAATTCCAGTTTTTAATTCATCGTACGATTACTTCTTGTTCATGAATTACTGAATGCCGCGTGGTCGATGATTACACATTTTTCCATTGACCATGACCGTCAACGAACTTTCTCGATTCTCCTCATTTTCATTGTCATTTTTGATACCAACAATTTGGTTTATTACGCGAAACGCGACTGTTACCTATGCATTTGTAATTGATCGTTGCGCGGGCGAATTCCGCATGATTCAAATCGTTTGACAAACTTATAACGTGTTGTTTCGTGTCATCGATAACATTTCTAATGTGACGTTACAACAGGTGTGCACCTGTTAATGCCCTTTTCTTTCACGACGGCATTGAAACACTCGAATCTCCAATCTTTGCGGATACTAATTACAGACTTTGAAATCGTGATATTATAATCTGTATTATTTTAGTTTACACTGCCTGTTATTTCTTTGTGATAAAAATATTTACTGTCAGTACTTGGTTCTTAGTTTTTGATCTTTTTACTATTTTTCGTTTAATCTTTTTATCATTTATCTTCTTGTACAAAATTTTTCCACGTGTTAGTAAGATTAAAAGTGATATCTAATAGTAGCCCGTCTGATATTTCAAGTACTCCATCATCTCTGTACAGTAGGACGAAAAATGATGAATGATCTGAAATAGAATTTCTTTTCAATATTATTTCGTACCCGTACAAATTTATGAATGCGAGCTTAGATAAATTTACCTCACCTGTACACTAAAAACAAGTACGTCGAAACGATTGTCACGGGTCTCCAAATTAATAGAACTTTCATGCTGAATATGCGCTATCGTCACTGTAATTACCACTGTTTTCTACGCGAGCGTGCTTCTTGGAATATTGCTATATAAAAAATTAACGGAAATCGGGTAACGCAAAGCAATCGATAATTAGTAGGAAAAAAGTTGATAAGCAGCACGATTGAATAAAGAGGGGGAAGAAAATTTCGTTGAAACGAAAATTAAGATCGTTTATGTCAATAAACGCAAGAACATTTCGTATAAATAATTCCATAAACTTTGAACGAACATAAAACTATATATATCCAAGAGCAGCGTTCATACTAAGCAGGGATTAAATCTTTTTACGGATTCTATAGAGAACGTTCCACTAACACGAATCAGACGAGTATAGTTCTGGGAGAATCTGACCTGAAGACTCGATTGTATAACTTTCTTCTGCCAAAAGAAATTGCGAAAAACTATATTTCAATCAATCCTTACACTCGTCTTCTTTGACTCCCGCAAGGTACACGTCGACGACTATGAACATTTAATATTTAACCAGGATCGAGTTTCGCGTTGCAGAATCGATTAACAACGATATCGATCATTGAGCAAAGCCAGAACGCGTGCGAGTCTTGCCCTTAACCCCTAGACGCATTCTGCCGCCATAAGATATCGTACCGGCTTCGAAAATTGACTAGGCATTTATGCGAGTACGCTTCGCTGAAACTATAGAAAGCTATTCCTTGACCGACTTCTTTGATTTAACGCTGAATGCACCGATTTACCGGACATCGTCGGAACGATTCACTCATTCATTTGGTTACGTTACGATATCTGTGAATTCTGTCGTATTATCTTAGCAAACACGACATACAGTGCTCCCACTATTCTCCTTCCTTTTCGATCCTCGCGTCATTGGCAGTCAGTTTTCGAAAAAGAAAATAATTGACACGTAACATTAATTTTTAAAGCAAGTAATGATTATCGTTTGATTCATGCAGATTATCACTTTGTTATGTAATGAACGTTCATGTCAAGATGTATCACGACAATAATTATGCGTCCCTGTGCTGACAGCAACGTCTAAGAAAACATATCGCGTGTTTGACCCTAAGCGCAAAGGACTACAAAAACATGCGTTTTCCAAATTGCATGTTATTCAAGATCGTTTTATGCAACACGGGTTATCGTTGATGATACTGTGAATCGGTACGTAATTATTATATTTCATTGTAATACATACAGAAGCGAAATACGTTGTCGTTTGGACACAGTGTGCACACGTACATACTACTTTTTCGTGTGGCAATATTCATATAAAAGTAACGCGGGAACAATTAAACATTAGATTCCCAACATCGAAGCATTTGTCGTCATCAGGAGTTTCCTACTTAAAGAGAATCAAAGTCCATAAAAAGTGTGTTTATATACTGGTTATTCAATGAGTACTCTTAAATTTTTTCACTGCTGAAAACGTGTTTAGTACTATTTGAAATTCAATCGTACAAGACGTGAGTATCAGCACGAAAATGCTATATGGAATAGAGGCATTGCTGTTGCACCTTGAATTGCAGCAAGGGGTGTATTGGTTATTAAGGACGCAACTCGAATTTACCGCCGCGCGATGGGGTGATGCCTTCTCTATTGATTTTCTGTGGCTCGGGCCAGTCTGTCACGCGAGTAGATCGTGAACGGTCAAACAATGGTTATTCTACTTTGCAAAGGTAGTTTTTGTCAGTATAACCGTAGTAAATTTGACTCTTTACATGTAACAGTGATCGAAGGGTCGTTAGTTACACTTGGAAGAAATTTCTGTTATGGTTGTTACGCTAACGGAAATGTGAGGCTCTCGCCGCCACGCTTGTGTCATGGAAGCCTTAGGAACGTCAGGAAAAAACGTTTGACATATAGTGCATAATATTAACAATGAAGAAAACGCAAGGATGTTTAAAGTTGCACTAGTGTCGTTTACTTCGTTACCGGAATATCCACGATTGAGTCTTCGAAATATCTCGTAGAAAGCGTTAAAAGCAACTACAGAATTTTTCATTTCGGCCAGATTTCTGTTTTTGACATACCGCTAATCTATTTATGTAAGCTGTTCTCGTGGAGTATGCAAATATTCTGTGCATAAGACGTGACATCAATTCAACGTGAAATAGAATAGTTTATTGAGAGACGATAAAGAGGTGGTATATGAAATAGTTATTGCTGTGCTGTGACTTCTCTCTTTTTTCAAGCCAAAGTACAAGTAACAGCCGAATGTCATTCAAGAAAAACAGTCTCTCGTCCGGTGTACTATGGCGATGACATTTGCAAATCATTTAAAGATAATGTATTGGTTACGCAGTTTCGTTGTTTACGTAATTTTTATATTACGAATGCGAATATCTAAGAGCGTACTTTGACCTCCTATCACGATCATTATGCCAGGCGTTAAACGTTCCTCCAGTCTTATATATAAATTTTGGATGATTTTTTCCTCATTATTATGTAATTTTTATATTGCGAATGCGAATATTTAGGAACATAATTTTTGAACTCCTATCACGATCGTTACGCCAGGCGTTAAACGTTCCTCCAGTCTTGTATATAAATTTTGGATGATTTTTTTCTCATTATTACGTAACTTTTATATTATGAATGCGAATAGTTAGGAACATACTTTTAATTCCTATTACGATCGTTAAACGTTCCTTCAAACTTGAATATAAATTTTGGACGAAATTTTTTCTCATCATTATCGATATGTCGCTATATAATAATTGATATTCAAGGCATTGTTCACAATCTAAAACACGTTAACCGGTATATTTGAGTGAAAAACAACTGTCAAAACGGGTTTTCGTACTCTCCCGAATTGAAAGTTATAAGTGTCATTGTTGTACATTGTCGTGACCTGATGACACAATTTAAAAAGATAAATAAGATCAAGATTCGTAATATATTTCTGCTGAATAATACATTCCAGCATACAATCTTGAATAACTATCTAATGGACCTTTGATCGCAACTCTCCTACATTAAAAATAATATACATATATGCGTTTAACGAAATTCTAAATCACGGCTGCTCGAAGGTTTTTAATGATAGTTTATAGATGCCTACAAACCTGAAACGCAGTCAAAATTAAATTAGGAGGCCTCGTATGAAATTCTTAGTCTCGACGTTTAACTTCAGTCGACATTAAAGTTCAAGAGAGTAAACCAATTATCAAAAATTCACTATTCACATTTATCGCACGAAACTTTATTTTTGTTAAGTTCCCAAAAGCCATTTTCATACTTTGTATCCATGTTGTCTCTGGTCTTTCACGTATTTAACGAGTTTCAGATTCGATGAGACATTCCAAAAATAATGCCATCTTTACCTTTTTCAGATATCATGTCTTTGGAACAGCCCCTATTGTCCAACGGTCATACCAATGGATTTGTACCAACAGGAAAGGTATGCCGTCATTATAAATAATTTGATGGTATTCAAATTCAGAATTTAAGTCTTATACTCGTCAAACTTTATGTATTTAGATACATCCATCCTCTTTAAAATTAGACAAAAAGGTGGCGATATGTTAATTTTTGTGGAAGATATGATTTTTCAAAGTAGTTGGGACGGATAAATCCTATTGACCGTTAAATGGTAAAATGATACTAGAATTTGTGATGTATGAATTAATCGAAACACCGATATTTCTTTCGCTGTCATTAACCTTTTTATCGAATGAAATTTGATGTGATATCAGATGTCATTGACTAGTAAAATCGTTCACGAAACTACGTTTTAACACGTTTACGCCGGCGTGACCCACCGGTGGGTCACATGTGACTGTTCCGTGATTTGCCCCGGCGTGAACGTGTTAAAACACAAGGAGTGACGGCCCCTTAATTAGAATTAAACTGATTTTACAGCTCGATTATAAATACTCTTGGTTACAAAGTCTTCACGATAAGTAATCATATCTTCTGCCTTTAGTTCACTGATATTAACGAATGCGCAATCGGTGATATTGTGTTTACATTAATCAGAAACTACTAGCTCTCTAGTATCAAAGTGCAAGATTGTACAATATGAATGTATACTTTTATAGCAAAGTTCATGATGCACTTCCAGAGCAATTATAATTTATTCAAGGACAATCAATAAATCGCCATAATTATCTTGATAAAATATTCATTTAATTTCATTTCCAGGCGTCCATTACAGATGGATTTCAATATGCTGTTCCCAGTGAAACCGGTCTTGATGGTGAGATACATTTTATAAATTAGTATTAGAAAAAATTCACTTTTTTAAAATTGTGACTCGTACTGTAATTTAATAATTTTTGAAACTGCAGGACCGGATCAGGTATTGCGCTCTAATGTCGATACTACGACGGAATTTGATGGTTCTGTTCGAATCAAAATGGAAGCGGAGGGGCCGAACGCATTCCAGCCTATATCAGTTCCGGGACTTTTAATGAAGACGGCTAAAGAGCATCCAAATCATCCAGCTTTGATATCCAGTCCGAGAGTCGATGGTAGTAGATTGACGTTGACTTACAAGTTCGTATATGATAGTAACAGCATTAGATTATTTTTGAAGGTGTCATCATTTTTTTCACATAACAATTTCATTTCAATAGAGAATACGAGGCGCAGGTGAGAATCGTTGCAAAGGCCTTCATTAAATTGGGTCTACAAAAATTTCACAGTGTCTGCATCTTGGGTTTCAATAGTCCTCAGTGGTTCATTTCAGATATTGCTGCCATCTACGCTGGGTAAGACGCTCTTTCTTGATTTCATAATAATTTTATTAATTCGTAAAATATCGAATTTCATTGAGACATATTTCCTGGGACCAAAAAAATTGTATCTATTTTAATGCAAGATTATTTTTATCATAGGGGTTTCGCGGCAGGAATTTACACAACCAATTCCCCAGAGGCATGTCAGTATTGCGCTGAAAGCAGTCGAGCAAATATAATAGTCGTGGAAGATGCAAAACAGTTAGAAAAAATAACAGAAATAAAGAAGAATTTACCTCTTTTAAAGGCAATAATTCAATACGACGGAGTGCCTAAGGATAAGGATGTGCTGAGTGTAAGCAATCATAGTAAATTATATTTAATAACAAATGTACAAAGGTACAATCAGTATTCACGATAAACCAAATTATTTTCAATATAACAGTGGGATGACCTGTTGGAAATAGGAAAAGCAGAGTCGGACGATAAATTAGATGCGGTACTAAAAACTATTGCGGCGAATCAATGTTGCACATTAGTTTATACGGTGAGTACTATGGACGTGTTAGTATGTGTCGTCGGCAACTCTTTTCAAGACCATTAATAAATTAATATTATTAACTAAACGATATTATTCTAGTCAGGAACAGTTGGTTATCCGAAAGCCGTAATGTTAAGTCATGACAATCTTTTGCACGACACCCGTGTTATTGGGGATTTAGTCGATCTCGACGTACAAAAAGAAGTACTCGTGAGTTACCTGCCCCTATCTCACGTTGCGGCACAGGTAAGACAATTGACAATTCATTAAAAGTTACTAATGCCTATGTGCTTCTTATGATAATGGATCATTTATCACTACAGGTTGTCGAGATATTTCTGAGTATGTCGTATGTAGCTACAGTCTATTTCGCAGATAAGAACGCACTGAAAGGCTCTCTACTGGAAACGCTCCTCGACGTGCGTCCGACGGTATTCTTGGGTGTCCCAAGAGTATGGGAAAAAATCTACGAGAAAATGCAAGTTATAGCTCGCAATAATGGAGTAATAAAGACTTGGATATCGAACTGGGCCAAAGCCCAGGGACTAATATACAATATGAATCGAATGAACGGCATTGATTATAAGCATTGGGGTTACCTCATCGCCAAGTGGTTGGTTTTTAATAAGGTGAAAGCGGCTCTTGGTCTTAACAGATGTAAAATTTTTGCTACGGCGGCTGCACCTTTGAGTACAGAAGTCAAAAAATACTTCTTGAGCTTAGATATCCCGATTATTGATGCGTATGGTATGTCCGAATGTGCTGGAGCTCATAGTTTCACCACAATAAAGCATTATCGGTAACTTATTTGATTGATTTATGCCATTCAAGTTAATGTTAATCAACGGTCAAATGAATATTATTTTATTTCTAGACTGGGTAGTGTTGGCATAGCTATGAAGGGGTTACAAACAAAATTGGACAATCCAGATAATTCTGGAGAGGGTGAAATCTGCATGAAAGGTCGACATATTTTCATGGGCTATTTGAATGCGCCGGAAAAAACTAAGGAAGCTAAGGATGAAGAGGGCTGGTTGCACAGTGGCGATTTGGGCAGGATAGACTCTGCTGGTTTCATGTATGTTACAGGTATATGAAGTATATTATATTATGTAGAGTTTTGTACACTGATATTATTGTTCATCTCAACGCCATAGACATTTGATTTGCTTATCTGTTTCGATACGGTTTGGATGCGAGACAATAATGCTTATATTATTGCAGGAAGAATAAAAGAACTTATTATCACGGCTGGTGGGGAAAACATTCCACCTGTCCATATAGAACACTTGCTGCTGGCTGAATTGCCGGCTCTTAGCAATGCTATGTTGATAGGCGATTTAAGAAAATTCTTAACCATTCTAGTCACGTTCAAGGTGAGTTGTAGATTATTTTAGAAATTCAGAAACTTTTATAGCAATTTATTAGTATCTGACACTTTTGGCATCTTTTTTTCTAGACCAATGTCAATGCTGATACTGGGGAACCTTTGGACACTTTGGTTCTAGAAGCGAGAACATGGGTAAAGTCGATCGGTAGTAAAGCGAAGACGGTATCGGAAATATTGGAAACGCAGGATCCACTGGTAAGTACATGTCGCAAAGTACTTATTTGCAAGTTTTAATATTTTTGTTGAGTTTTAAATTAGTATACTAGTTTTTTTCAACTTTTCTTCCTATTCTTACAAACCGAAATGGAATAGACTTTCGTGTTTTGCGTGTTGTGAAACAGGATATTGCCACAAACTCTACACGTCACCCTTTGCAGAACATGCTTCTCGCGTGTACGAAATATCTTAAGTAGATCTATCCAGAGTATTACTTCTTTCAGATTTACAAGGGTATTGAGGAAGCTATTAAAAGGGTGAACACGCGTGCAATAAGTAATGCTCAAAAAGTGCAAAAATTTCGAATTCTGCCGCATGACTTCTCTGTTCCAACGGGAGAATTGGGACCAACATTAAAGATTAGGAGGAACATTGTACATAAAATGTACGCAAATCTGATCGATGAAATGTACAAGTAGCCCGATGCTTAGAAACAATAGGAAGAAAAATGCTGGATACACTGACCTTTACATTAGGATCATAAACAAAAGGAAAATTACTCGCAGTCTTTCTTTCTGGCTCACCCTTTATCGCTTCTGTCAATTGAAGAATGACACCACTTAAGGATTCCGTCAATAACTTGATAGTTACTTCGCAAGTTTTAATATACTAATGTTTGTGATATTATTGTCAAAATGTTTTCTAACGATAATAAGGAACATTAAAATAAACATATTGCTTTACAATAAGTTATATGTACGAGGTAACACGGTTAACGATTGAAAAGTGTTTAGATGTTTTAAATTACATCAATTAACGAATAAGACATTGCATATGAATTAAATAACGAAACAAACTTCATTAAACCGAAGTGAGTATGATAAACGCTTATCGCATTTCGTACTTTGGTAAATACACGCATTAATTGAAGTGTACTTTTCTCATTCTAAATAACGCTTTATCAACGATGTGTGGCAAATAGTCTAATATTATATTTCAATGCAGTGTGTTATCATGACATTCTGACGTGTTATACTTGGTCCTTATTTTTAGAAGAAATGCCAATGTGCTCTGAGGAAAAATGTTATTGCCAAGTATTTTTTACTGGCTTGTTTCATGTAAATAATATGTAATATGAGAAAATGTACAACGAATGTGGCCAGTACACTTTGAAAAAGCCTTCTTTATTGGGCTCGACAGAAATCAATTTTTTTCGGATTTGTATATAATAACTTTTACGTGAACCTTGGTCCATAATGATGGGGCAGTCAATTTTTACAAACATCCTATTTTGCTGGTAAACTTGTACGGGGTATTTAGCTGTCAAAAAAAAAACAAAAAAGGAAATTTATACACGCGGCTAATCCTATGGAAAGAGTGCCTTTCTAGCAAATAAAGAGAAACGATACCGTCGTAAATAAATAAGTAATAAATTCAATCAATTCTAATGACATCACTAATAAAGTAATTGCATAATCGCTCGTATTTATTATTTATTGCGTGACGTGCTACATTAATTATATTTATATTTAACGTTACGTCGTCGACGATATAAAATAGATTGGTAATCAGTCTGATTGGGTCCAATTGCGAAGTATTATGTATTTGGTCGGCATCTAATCGTTTAAGAATTGAGGAAAGCGATAGTACAATCAAGTGTTTTTATTAAGTCAATTTAAATAATTTGTTGAGGGTAGGAAATTGCGTACCGTTGGAACGTAATATTATAAAGGGAAGTATTCATTTTTACACGATTGCAAATCACAATATCTTCTAAATTCAGAGATAACATAAAACTCAAATGTTTATGATTCAGGAAAACCAAATTTCACCTGGACAATGACGAATATTATACAATTAAAATAGTTTTCAGAGAATAAGTTGGAGTATATTATAAGAACACCATTTTAATTTATACTATTAGCGGTTCCTAGACTTTTTTTTCTTGTAACACTGAGATTATCGTATCACGAATTATCTGTGGGAGTCATAGCGGTTCTATAGGGTTCTTAACATTGTACGCATGTTATATAATTATTTAGATACGTATTGATTCTCAAATGTAAATTGCAATTATAAAATTTGAATCATCTTAGTGGAATAGGTAACGCATCATCAGAAGGGGTACTATTGGAATTAATGGTACAAATTATCGAAAGATGTGGTTAAAGTAGGTACTTACCTGACAATAACGAATTGTAAATGAATAATATTGTAAGTCAATAGAAATGCAGTTATCACCTCAGCGACGAGTGATGCTGTGATCTTAGTGGCGAAAAGAAATTGTATATACGTCACATGTTCATAATGAAATTTTATTGTTGACCTAGGCTGTTTTATTTTTTAGCCATGCTCCTTACAGTGTCTTGAAAGACACCTTAATACGTATTAGGATGTAACGTTAAATCCACAATCGTAGAATCATTCTGTCTGTCTGAATCATTCTGTTCTGATTTACTAAATATTCCTAATAAATACTAACCTAATTTTAAAAGAATATTTTTGGGCCGTTTCTTTACAAAAAACGGAAACAAAATGGGGACAAAATAAGTGTCAGTTACTTTGAATTGTAATATATTACTAGCGGCTTATAGTTTACAATAACCGAAAACTGTAGCTACATTTAGAATTGCTACATGTTTTAGATACTTTACAGATTTTTTCACAGTATTCGTGTGGGATTTGTATAGGAGAATAGTCTTACTAAGCACATCACAGAAATTTTTTAAAATGCAGATCTATACACTCTCCTCCAATCTCCCTTAACTTTCTATTGAATGTGCATGACTGCTATTACGGATGGTGCATCATTCATACAGCAAACAATCAGTATAATTTTGACTTTTAACTATATCCCAAGTTTGATTGCTTATTTAGAATTATATTATTTTAAATATTAGTGTCTAAGACCTATGAAAAATATGGCTTATTCGTCTTTTATGCACCTTCTTAGACATTCCCATAAAATTCAATTACAAGTTAGATCAGCATAAAGAACTAATATTGTGTCACGATGCAACATGATCATGACTAAACCTTATTTTCATATGCAAACTGGAGTCCCTTTAGATCACATTGATAATTTTTCTATCACGCGATAATGTATTAAACTGATTAGTACCTCTGTGTTTATCAGTGTTAACACGTTTCGCTATACAGTATTCTTAACAATTGAAATATTAAATGATGTAATCAAACTAAGAACATTCAAAAGGAAAAGATAAACTTTGGATTAATGGGAAAAAATATAATTTAATGTTGTAAGTAAGAATAAAGTAAACTCAATGTTTTCATCAAAAATTCACCTGCTAACATGTTACTGGCATCGTATGAAATAATAATAATTCTTGTATGACACTGCAAAGTATTACCAACATTCTAAATGTTACTGTTAGCACATTATTGTACCAAGGCAATGCAATAATGGCTACGTTCTTTACACTAGACAAATTGTAACTTGACGGATCACAAACATAATAGTGCCTTACGAGCTAGTAGACGTGTTGAACTTTTGTTGAATGATAGAAGTTTTGCGCTGTGGTACAGTTTCTGGAGTTGGAATAGCATCACCTGTTGGCAATACTCCAGCTGGCTTCGGTTTTGCTGTTGATTTTTGCTTTGCCATTTGATAATCACCCGAGTCAAAATATTTTTGCTGAAAGAATTTGTATACGATGCTTATACAACTTTCACATCTTATATGTCAATAAGTAAGACAGTTATTTAAGCTGTTATTCATGTAAAGAAGAAATGCATTTTGCTTTTATGAGGAAAATATAATTTATTGCTAGCTCACCCCTTTGGCAAGCCTCTTTTGAAGAAATGCTGAATGGCCACTAATCGGTCGTCCTCCAGCATTTGGAAACTTTGCTTTTAATTTTGCTTCCTCCAGTTTCTCAATATCATTTGAGGATAACTAGAAAAATGATATAATTTTGTACTAGCACATTATACAACGTGATACTAGATCACATCCTACAAATATGTAAAAGTTTCTTGAGAATTTAATAAAATAGTATAAGCATTTACAATTCTTTTTCAGGCACCATGAAATATAATTTACAAAATCTTTTTACTGGTAACAAAAATTATTTAATAAATGACCATTCTATATGCTAATGTTTTGTTTTCAACAAACACCAACAAGGTATTGTAGCCAGTTATGCTATTCGGTGGCATAAAATTAATAACTCTTGACATTGATACGATCGACTTCGTACCGACAGTACTAAAAGAAGTTACGACTTCAAAGAATTGAATCTAAGAAAATCTGTTAAACACATTCGTACCTCCACAATTTGAGTCGCTTCGTTTATTTGTTCGTCGCTCATTTTCACACTGTCTTCACAGTATTATTTTTACTCAAGTCAAGTTAAGGCACGGGGTAAAATACACTCACTGTCGAAACACTAGAAACAATTTGCATGCAATGCTGTATACGGGACCATATATTAGACAATGAACAAATTTTAATATTCCTTTAGACACAGCTGCAGTTTGATACAGGTGAAAGGATTTGTTTTTCGCGGACTTGTCAAAAATGTTAATAGAAATTGGAACGAAAATGTACTGCCGATGCGTATTCGAGAAACGGCGTCGTGCGCGTACAATGGCCGTCGTCCTTACTGGAATTTAAGCATAGGATCTAGAAAGCTTTAGCCGCGTTTTTATGTTGTATCATAAGTATATTTCTGTACTAAATATTATACACTTTTGCGAAGACAAAGAGCTAAAGAATAATACAGTTAATAAGTGTGATGCATTATAATGGCCATGTAATGTGTATCACATAATTTAGTAGCAATTTATCGTATGAAAATCGACATACTTTTTTCTATTTCTCGCCGAATGCATGAGGCTTTATATTTTGCGGCGTATGTATATTCTTCATGACGTAAAATATATTTGAATTCTGTTCGGTTGGAATGATAATCGAGTGAGAGGCGATATTTATTTGCTTTTTTGCACTTCTGTTCGGCGGAAGTGACCAATAAGCGTAAGATTAATCAAATAAATATTATTAAAATGGAATATAAGTCAGAGGTAAGACTTTAATCTTAAATGCGTACAAAAATGTTACATTTTTGTGGGAGTACTTAGATACATTTTCATAAATTCTGTTCAGGGTTCTGTATGTGCATCGAACGTGCCAACAGATCATCAAACGCAAAAAACCGATATTCAAGATCTCGGAAAACTGGATTTGCTGAAAGAGGGAATTTCTGAAACGATAGCAGAAAATAATGCACTTGGTGCCGAAATTATTACCTTATTGAAAGAACTGAAATTGGAGATTAATTATCTTCCCATTGATATTAAAGAAGGCCTGCAAAATGTCTCATTAATTTTGAAATCAGAAGGATTGGCTGAAGTGGATGAAACAGCTTTGATAATATGCAGAGAACAAAGAAGGATTGAAGAGAGAAAAAACCGGCTTAAAGATAAACAGTTAAAAGTAAAGTACAATATATTGTTCGATAGATATAAAAATTTAGAAAAAAAGTTGACCACTGTTCAAGATGCTGTGGTCTCCGTTAAAGATATTATTGAAAAATATAAGGCTGATAGTGAAAACCACTATACCAATGAAATATTAGTGAACACAAAATTACATGAATATAAACAAGCTCTTGATAAATTAATAGCAGAATTGGATAGCATGGATGTTGCAGATTTGGATCCAGATACAATAAGAAAGAAATCTAAGAAATTTTTGGAAGTACAAGGAGAATTAGCAGAAGTGAATCAATTTCTCAAACAATATGGGAATGTCCCACCAAATTTATTACAAGCAAAGGCAATGGTTGCTGCTAAGCAAAAAGAGTATGAAAACATTTGTTTAATGGTTTCTGAAGCAAGTAATTACAATTAATATTATGTTGTACATAGATGCTTCCTGTATCAATGGATTTATATTTTCAATAAAAAAATGAGTTTATTCCTAGAGTTTGCATTATAAAATTTTAAACATAATATTTCACCAAAACATCTTTATTACTACACAACAAATTTTGGATTATCAAAAGATCTATACAGGAACAACTAAAATCTGACACTTGTTACAATTATATTACATGTTCATAAGTTTCAGAAGGTTAAAATGTTTTTTTTTTATTTTAAAACAGTCTTAAAATCCGTATTTGGATTGCGTCTGCTTTCTAGTCATCCTATTTTGTGCCCATTGATTCTTGAGTTCAACTTCCATAGCTTTAGCTTGATGAGCTAAGTATGTAATTTGATGTTTTTTCTTTGATTGAGTACTTGGACCAGCACTCTGCATTGATACTGGTCTTTGTGAACCCTCTTCCGTTAAGGCTTTAACTAGCCATTCTCGTTCGTCAGGCTTGATATCTTCCCCATTTATTTCTATTATGTTTACACCATCTACTTCCATATTTTTGCGCTTTACTCCTCTTTTACCACAAAGGTATTCAATTGCCTTCTCATCAAATGCCACATTACCTTCTGAGTCTACATTATATTCCTGTTCAGGAACTGGTAATTTTGGGCCAACCTCAGCTTTATTTTTTAACAATATTTCGTCCTTAGGTAAATTAATTACGTTACTCACTAACGTTTTGTCTGAATCCTCATTCTCAAGATTATAATCATGTGATACAATTACATGATTATCTACCTGATTTTGCTCATTTTTGTTATCTGTATTAATATTTGTACTGATGGTATCTGATAATGAGACAATATTTGTAGATATATCGTCTGCTGGCTTATTTGTCTCAGACAATGAAAAAAAGTCAGTTTTCTTTGTATCTTTTGAATTATTTACACCAGTGTCATCTTCATCGTCAGAATTAGAATCATATGACAAACTGCCTAAAGCATTTGTTTTTTTATCTATGTTTTGTATTCTAGCTTGAGTCAAATTACTTTTTTGTGGCTGCTTTGATTGTGTTTCCAAGGATTTTTGTACTGGTTTCTGAGTAAGAATATATGGAACAAAATTTTTAGACTTGTTTCCTGTAATTCCCTTTGGAGGTGGAAGAATGGAAAAAAGACCAGTTCCTTTCTGAAATTAAATATAATGGTTGTCAAAATTAAAAGCAATTAGTCACAGTAATCAATCGTTATCTTTGGAATAATTACCTCGGATGCTTTAATTGTATTCTGTTTTTTCTCAGTCTCCTCATCCACGTCTTTGAACTGAAATACAAATACAAAAATAATGCAATTGCCAAAAAATTGTATTACAATCAAAGTACATATATTTTATATATACAAACCTCAGATAAAGAAGGCACAGTTATTTTTACTGGTGCTCTACTTTTCTTGATTGGCTTTTCACATGTCAGTTCTATTTCTTTTTTCATTGGAATATCATCATCCTCAATTTCAAAGGAGGTATCGTGAACGAAAGTTTTAGGTTTTGGTAGAGTGTTAAAATGTAATTTATCCTCCTTTTCTAAATTATTGACTGCACTTGGAACCAAAGTTTCGTCATTTTTACGTTCAACTTGTTCTTGCTTTGGTGAAGGCAGATTCAATGCCTTTTTCGTGCTGTATGCTAAATTTTCAGATACTCTTTGATTTTCTTGAACATGTTCGTCATCAGAACTGTCACCACTACTATCGTACGCAACAAGACTCATTGTTGATGGTCCGGTGAGCTTTAAATATTAACTATTTACTCCTTAAGTAAATGTACAATTACTAAGTATTCATAACATGTCAAGCAAGTGTCGCGCATTGTGAGAATGCTACCGCAAAGAGATTCATGATGGCGTTGAATAACAAGATGGCTGCAGTTTTCATGCAACATCTATACACACTGATGCACACGTTATCGTGAAATCGTATAATTCATAAACTGTTGCGTGCTTTTTAACAAAATTGTTTAGACTCACAAATTGTAATTCTGCAATGAATCTAATTCATAAGAGAAAGTACTCGCATGTTTCAAGTAATCGTGTCTAAAAACAAGACATTAACCCCTTGCGCGTGCGCATCGCCAACATCGCAACAAAGCGAAATTTCTGGGATGTGCGTTGGTGATATTCAGCGTTTTATTTATTTAATTCACTACGAAAATAATATTGTGTATTGCTGACGATGTGCAGAGATATGTAACAATCGTAAGAAAAAAAATCGTATGTTGTACGAATCAGGTTAGTCGAAAAATGAATATTCTAATGTTTAATCTTTCCTAACTTAACCTATGTTGTCACTTGGACCTCAACTTCAGCATCAATATACTTATTTTATAGTCTTTATCTCAAAATATGGCTGGGCAATTGTATAACTATTCATATTCTATCAGGAATACTTTGATTTTGTTATACACCATATTATCTAATGTTCAGTTTATTGTGTTGTAAGAATTCAAAAACATGTATTTTCCTCTTTCAAAGTTGTAATGATATCTCTCACATTAATCCTTGTTTGTGCGAATGCAATTTCAAGTATTAATATTTTTTCAAACTTGTTAATGTAGTGCGATAATTATTGTTCACAATTCTTTTATTATTGCTCGAAAGAGTATGACAGTTACTTTGTCCAACCATGTTCTGTAAACAAATGTGCATATTGGACTAATTTTTATCATGTAAAAAGGTTTATCATTTAGGTATCAAACCTTATATCTTATGTCAATTATATGAATTTAATCTTAGTCTATATTTGATGCATGTATTATCCGATCAAATATATAGTTAATTCATATTTGATTTTTTGTTGCAGATATATAGATAGAATTAACATTCCAGCGAGTGTCGAGGCACATTTAATCACAATTGCTCAACTCGCACTCGCATTTAAGCCCTGCGACAAGCCGACGCCACACCGGTGAGTTCCAACACAAAATATTGCTTGGTAGCACGGCGGACACTCAAAGCCAACTAACAATGTCTGTACAAAGTGTTGCTCTGGCATCTCTCACGGCCACCTATACCGACTCGGAGGGCGAGGACGGGGTGGAAGACGACCTTCAGGAGAATTCGAACACTCCCCAGGGGGCCGCCCCGCAAAATGCCCAAGTCGGTCAACCTCAGGCTCTCACCAGCCCCAAATCTGGCCGATCAGCCTCAAATAGCCCCAACGTTGCCTCCAGTATTGGTGGCAAGTTTAATAGCAACTTGCCAAATGCGCCCACCTTAGTGACGGACGTGACGTCGAAGGTGCAGAGATTGGTTTCATATTTCGATGACACAATAGTCTCCGACGACGAGGGAGCTGTACCGGTAATGGTCGAGGGCCAGATTTCCGAGAATGGTACTGGCCCTTCGGTTACCGAGCAGTCGCCCTCACGTCAAGGAGAGTTACTTTCAGATGGAGAGGCGGACTCCTATGGCGTGATGATACCGCCCGAGCCTCCAGGGCAATGCCCTCCCGAATTACAGGAGAAAATTGCAAAGCTCTTTAGGAAAATGGAAACTGGCGGTTTGGATATGAACAAAGTCATACAACAGAGAAAAGACTTTCGAAATCCCTCCATTTACGAAAAGTTGATTCAGTTTTGTAGCATCAACGAATTGGGTACCAATTATCCGCCGGACCGTTTCGATCCATTCAAGTGGGGAAAGGATTCGTACTACGAGGAGCTTGCCATGGTACAAAAAGCTGAGATGGATAAATTGGAAAAGGCGAGGAAGGAAAAGACGAAAATCCAAATAGTCTCGGGTACTGCGAAGCGGCCGAACAGCTCATCAGCGACAGCGGAGGATGATGCGAAAAAGAGGAAAAGTAAGTGGGACCAAGTTGCAACTGGCACAACGGCATGTGTTAAGCCCACTGTTTTATTGTCCCAACCAACGTTAACGACGTTAACTTCATCTGCTACTGGCACAAAAGCAACTGTTATATCAGCTTTCGGTTCGTTACCAAAGAAAAGACTGTAACATATCCTGTAAATCTAATGTATATATACTGATCGTTTAGTGTAACCATTATTCATGTCCCATCCACATCGCGTAATAAGAATTACTGTGCTTCTGCCGAAAGCCATTGATTGTATTACGGTTCTCAAACGATAGCTGTTAATTCTGTCTTAATCTGGCCACTGAACTTGATCATTGCGTCTTTGGGTTTTTCTTATTTTATTAGATTGCTCGTCACTCCTAGTAATTATTATTACTGGGAACGTTCATATTGCCAAACGTGTCGTATCTTTGTACAAAAATTAAAGGTCATATGGGTTCGATGATTGGCAGTTGTGACATTTTTATTTATTATATTTGTTGTTCGGGCGTCATTATTACATCATTATCAACTCAAGTATATGAATAATCTCGTGAAACAATTATTGTCTTCACTTAGGGGAAAATAATAATATAAATAATCTTTAACTATTAACAGCATAATATCTTATCGTAATCTAATTTTGGTCTATTGTTATTCTGCATTTGTAGTTAATATTTAAAAACTTTATATTCGAACTAAATTGCTTCATCGTGTACTAAAAACTAAAATTCTAGATAACCTTCGTTTTCTTTTTGCAAATGATATGCAATATTTTAAGTGAAATATGACCTTCTTGATAGTACGAGTAAATTCTTGATCATTTTCTAGAATTCAATTGACAAAAAAAACTTTATTCCTGAACATAGATTAATTTGTAAAATTAAAGGCTCAGAATAATTTCTCTTGTGTTGTCAAACCAGCAGCCAATATTTAGAATGGTAAAATAATCTGTGGCTTTTGGGGGTAAATGTCTTATAATTCAAATGCCGAATGTTCAAAATATCGAGGAGAGTAAATGAAACAAATTACTTTTGTTTACACAATTTCAAGCCATTATTGCTTCTATACGAATAATACTGGTTAATTTCTTCGTACATACACATACATACACAAATATTTAAAAAAAATGTCTTGTAATACTATCACACACAAAATTATAAGGTATTTCCTACATGTGTTACAAGGTTTCAACAAATACACTTATCATTCACAGATTATACTTCATCCATTATTTTTACTTGAGTGTGATTTTGATCAACTTAACAAAAAGAATTCTAATACAAAAAAATGTAATAACGGGAGTCGTATACTTTTCTGCACAGATCTCACGTTGGTTATATCTCTGAAAAAAAATTTCATCTTGTCAAAAGTTAGCTACAGACACAGTGAAAGCAAGATTCATTTTGGATAGAATCGAAGTGTTTCGTAGATTACAATTGTTCGATACATTGATTTCCTTGTATTACGCCACGCTCATGTATAATATTTCCAAATTTTCATTTTGATAGAATTATTGCGTAAGCAATATACAGAAATCGAAGTACGGAAGATCTTTTGAGCAGACAAAGTATAACGACAATGGATAGCACGCACCTTTGTATGAATATTTTCCCAACAACAGGTACACAAAGTCGAAAAATCTATTTAGTTCTTTTGCAAACCGTAAAGTAAGTCAATATGTACAAATTATATTTTTACATAAGACTGCCGAAATTTCAGGCCGTCTTGTGAAATTATAATTAAGAAGGAAATGTTTATGGTACTGTCACAGTGTATAAAGTAACTGATTAATTGATGTCATTATTCACAAGTTTAACATAAATATTAAATTAGTCTTATAGTGTATGAGATCGATAAAATTAAAATTTAAAAACAAATTTTTAAGCGTCACTATCGCGATCTAACCGCGATATTCATGCAAGGGTGCAGTACTAGGAAATAGTAAGAGAGCCATTATTGAACGTAAACGCAAATAAAAATTTGTCATGTTAAAAACTTAATATTTACTGTATAGAAAAACGTGTTAACATGAGAAATATCTTGCTTTTCGTTGATAATTATTTACTAGTAAGGAATAACGTTAAGTTACCATGATGGAAATTGAACGCAGCGGTTCAATTGCTATCAGAAACGTTGTACTTTGTAATTTTCTACTGATAACCTTACAACTTCGATTTATTATAACGATTGACTATATCTTCTAATTGAAATAATGAGTGTTTACATCAGGATGCTAAATCGAAGTTGTAAACGGTTCCGACAAGTTGATTCTTAGTGATAATGAAAAGTGAAGGCAAGAATTGCCATATGGCTTTGTGAATGATTCTTTTGACGTTTTAGATTGTTTATATGCATATACGACCGATTTATAACAGCCTGTTATGCATATAATTAACTGAAATATTTTTTAGTTGAAGAAAATTGATCAACGGTCTACTTTGTTGTGAAACTGGTAGTTCCTATGTTCCTTTTCATTATGTACACAGACGCTAACTTGTGTATAGTACTTGATGCGACAGAAAATTGTGTATAGAAATAGTATCGTATATTTTCTCTCAGGTCAAGAATAACATTTTCTGTTACTACCGAGAATGACAATGCAAATAATCTCTTACGAATTCAGATATGATGCTCCTTTAAGAGTCACATTGTTCAAAGACATATGTTTCTTGAATAAGTAAATGTTATTTCGAGGAGCAACATATTTTACGTTCAATATTGACCTATCTTGACCAACAGCACATGTGAGTTATCAATGTGCAGACACGATGAGAATTTACAATTAGCAATGTAACATTCTTAAGCGACGACAGAAAGGGCGTAATGTATCTTAGGTTGCAATTGATTTAAGAGAATTCAATTACAAATGGATTCGAACAGTTAACCGAAATGGATATGTTGAGGGAGAGAAGAACGGGACAGAGGCGGTTATAATGAAAAAAAAATCAATAATCATTATTTTGCGTTTCTTTATTCGACGTCGATTCAGAAGCGAAAATTTATTGTGTATATAAAATATTTTTAAATGAAAATAATGTCGTCAATTTATTTCACAATTCCTTTGACACGTGAATGAGAATACTTCGTATATTAATTTCTTGACAACTGAATATGTATTATGTTAAAACACACTTGGCTTGTATTGCAGGTTACTCAAGATTCTGTTTTGTCTGCACCTTTTGGATGGTATCTTCTAATGTATCCAGAAATCATGCGCTGCATTACAACATTGGCAGATATCGGTTTGGTTTTTGATAAATCCGCCGTTTTATAAATCCATTTTAGGTGTTGGGCCAGGAGTGCTTGGGCTAAAATTGAAAAAGAACATGTATTTCTTTTTTTTCCTATCAGAAGCGGTTAAGGTGCTATGGCTCACGCACGTATTCCTTCATCTTCCGCCAAAAATCCTCGTTTAAGGACGTCCATTCTAATCATAGCATTTTTATCATGCACATCTATTTTGTTTAGTATACTTTTACCGAATTCTGTAATCTCTTGAACCATTTGTTTCGAAAATTCTCGACCGAAGTCACCGCGTTCCCATCCTTCTTCATTCTGTCGGTTGATAATCGGTGTTAACAAGAATATATTGTTTTCTTATTTTGTGTTTTGTGTCTCTCCGATTACTACACGAATTTAATACTTGATTTACAGAATAAAATATTTTTTATTTTACCGGAGTGAATAATTTCGCAATATCAAATGCTTGTGTCGAAGGATCTATTCCCAATTGCTTAGCCGCAGCATAGACGAAATTCTCAATATCTTGATTTTTCTTATAAGGATACATTCTCGCAACAATTTCCATAATGTCTTCAGCCAACAGAGCATTCTGAAAATGTCAAGTTTAGTTTAGTCACGAAGATTTAGAGCTAACGTAACTTTTACTTAACAATTTTTTTATCTTCCATCCGCATTTCCATCATCTTTTTCATAACAGCAAAATCTTTTCTGGCCACGTGATAAACATCTTCGGCGACGTCTCCCCACAGAACACCCCAAAACAATCCAATCTGATCATCGTACATGAGTCTTTGGCACGCATTGTACAGATTGTAAATCCATTCGTATCTCATTACAGGAAGATGATATCTCTCGGTAAAGTATTTAAGAATGTACTCGCCCATGGGAGTATTTAGATCAGCGACAATTTTATTCTTCCAAATATCATTTATCAAGATACTGAGTTCACGCCGGCCCAATTTTCGATTTTTGACTTTACCCTTGTACCGCAGGAAGATCGGAACCGATTGATCGGTACCTTGACCGATAAAGAAGTCATTCTCAGCACTAGCAGCACCGCACAATTCTGATAGCAAAATCGTCAGACGTTCCTCGCTTGATTTTTTGGCGGTTATGTCACGCCAGCGCTGCACACCTCCTTGTATAAATTGGCCGCACCTGATTGCATCAAAAATTACAATCGTCATCTGCTTTTTTTATATAAAAATTCGCAATGAATAATAATGAATGCTAAAAGTACAGTATTATGATATTTTTAAACTTAATGCCTTCTGAAAAGACAATTTAACTCACTTAGACCAATCCGGTCTCGGGGTATTTGTATGCGCCAACGTCTTGCACCGATCTCTCAGACTGTTTTTCTGCTGTTTGACAGTTTCAAGAGCAGCTGCGAATCAAAACAAGTGGTCATCGTATGAAAAATATATTCGTATAACGTATTTATTATACGGATATGCTCTTCCGTCTAAACATTTAACTTACATTTAAGTAGAGTGTACTCTCGATTTAGGGAATTTATTTCGTCAATTAAAGCTTCTTTTTCGCGTTTCGAAACTTGATGGAGATTGTCCAGCTTCTCGAGTTCTCTTTTAGGTACGACATCTCTGTAAGCCTCTTCGAGTTCAGTTATTTTTCTGTGCGCTGTACTAAGATCTTTTCTTGTTCTGTTCAAGCAAACACGAAGAAGAACGGGGTCCTCGGTTTCTACACTATCCGCAGCCACTGTTTCGTCTTGAAAGTCATTTGACGTTTCATGATATTCATCAGAAGACTTTTATTAATGTATTAAACTTTTAAATTGTTTATTAATGTTGACACAGTACTACCTTTATTCTCCACAGACTTCTCATTCATCTCTGGTTTTTGCTGTTGCTGTGAAAATTCATGTTTTTGGGCCAGCAACACTTTATCCTTGAGCAACGTAATAGTTTTGTCTTTAGCTGTACTTTCTGCTTCTAATTCGTTAATTTTATTCGTTAACTCGAGATTCTTTTTCGTCAAGTTATTAATCTCTGTTACACTTTCTTTTTTTATTCGCTCAAGACGCTCTTCAACGCTCTTCTTGTAATTTTCCAAATTGTTGCTCACATGTTCCATTAATGTAAGTCTATTGGTTCTTACTTGAAGACATCTGTCGTACACATGCTTTATTTTCCTTAATATTGGTTTAAAAGTGGTGATTTTTGTCAAAATCACGTTAAAAGCCGACCTGTTCGTAAACACATTAACTTTACCATTAATAAATGTTTTTCACCGTTTACTCTTAAACAAATTTTCTAAGTAAGGCGTTCGTTAGGTTAAGAATGTATTTTTATACCTGTATACTTTCAACTGGGCGTCCAAATATTCTTGTTCGTGTGATAAACACATACAATCGGACGAACACGGTTCGAATTCAATTTCACTTAATTCGTGGTCTATGAAGGATTCAAGCTTTTCAAGAAAAATTGGTACGTTACGTTTAATTTCCTTAATTTTACAGAGTTTAATGCTACGTTTTCGTGACCTTAGACAGTGGTTACAACCAGGGACTATAGTACTTTTGGTTAACTTTAAATTTTTATAACTTTTCACAATTTCATCCAAAAAGATCGAGGTACTTTTTAACTGTCTGCCATTAACATTAAATATGTCGTATTTAAAGGAAGTCATTGAAAAATTATCTTTCCTTACTTTTATCGTTTACAAATAATTTTTTAACTGTTCCGAGGTACAGGCGATTCTATGAAACTGCGGAATGATGTGTTGCGTTTATTGGATATATTTCCTTCTTATCTCTTACTATCCCTATCTATCGATTCGATATAGATAACGACATTTATAACTTTTAATTTTCTAATAAGCAATTTGTACTTTGGTGCAGAAAACTTTCATCCTTGTACATCTAATGTTCTGTAAAACACCTTGGCGAAGGACAAATGACCACATATGTAACCATGGAATTCTTCTTTGTATTTTAGGCTTATCAAAGAAATTACCTTAAGTTTTATATACTAACCAGCCAGTAAGATTAGAGAGAAACCCGTACCCCGTACCCCGAGGAGTCTGGTTTTCCGAGTTCTTCCGTCTAGTATGACTTAACCCTTTTTGCGTTTTTCTTGTCCCTCGACCCGACTTTCTTTCCTTCCTGAGGTTTTTCCCCCTATAGTCCTGTGAGCGAAAGCTGCAGACTCGGGGGTTTTCCTCAATATAAAAAAAAACACATTCGGAGAGGTCGTAGCTCCCTTGTGGAGAGGCAGGACCCCACGGAAACGGGCGAGGAGGGGCCCATTTCATTCCCTTATACTTCCTACTTTTCCTTATTTTTCCAGTGTTCTTTTTTTTCACGCTTCTCAAGAATAATTTGGTCCTCATGCACACATACGGCTTACGCATCTTCTTCTCCCCCTGTTCCCTCAGTCCTAACTATCGCTCTTCTTCACTCTTTCTTTTTAACAGTCTTCCTCTTTTCCCCTTCAACAACATCTTCTCTGTCTGCTATTCCCTATTGCTTCCTATGTCTCCATCATTCTCCTCCTAATATATCCTTAAAAACTACAAGTCTTTAAAATGTACTTTGGAAAAAGAAAAGTTCAAAGTGGTAGTGCATAAAATGTACAACGCGAATATTATAATATATTACAGTGATATATGTAGTATAACTCTAATGGTACTGTCATTGCTAATACTTCGCAAACCATATATGTATGTACATTTGTACTTTGTATATTGTATCATTATTGCATTTTTCAAATAAATTATCTTGTAACACTTATACAAGTTGATGTTCTTTTACCCTCTGCGAATATCCCAGGATATGATTGAGTTATGTCTCTCTCTTACTCTATTCCATCGTAACAGCATCCTTTCCCTCCTTCTCTTGCCTTATGCCTTGACACACCCTTTCTGCTATGCTCCACTTTTTCTAACATTATTTTTCATTCCATCTCTGCCATATCATGCGTATTGACATCGCTTTTCCTTAATCAACATTACCTTCCATAAAAAAAATTAATTCGCTTAGTTAGGCTTTAGCTTAGCCGTACGTTACCCGATGTTCTTATTTAGTCTGTACATCCTGCCTTAATATTTCTTATCTTGAAAAGCATACGGTTACATAGGAGACTTTATTCTAATATTGAAATTTGAAAATCATCGAAATTACACCTTTGGGAGGCTGTATCTCGGAAACGGCTGGGTTTAGCGCTTTTTCGTTTAAAT
>JARQTI010000683.1:0-20381 GCA_030142655.1 Trachelus tabidus
GCGAAGGAATCGCGTAAGTTGTGCGCCGGTCAGTCTCTCATCTCCCGACGAGGCTCGATCGCGAAATATACGTCACAATATATATGTATGTATGTATATACAGGGTGTCCCAAAAGTAATAAACCTCCGAATTTAGGGGGGTAGTTGGTTCCAATTCGCAATAGCGTTGAAATGAAAGCGATTGAAGTCTACCAATCAAGTGAGGACGTCGGTATCACACAGTTACACAGCGTCGGAAGATCTGAGTGAAACTGGCGTCAGTTTTCTTTTTTCATTTCAGCCCGCCACGAAGTTGCCACATGTATGTCTACATTAGTGTGTCCGATTGTTACATGTTTTACAAGAGTTCGGGCATTTGACTTTCCGGAAGAAACGGAGTCATTGGCACAATTATCAAGACACATGTAACAGCCCAGCTCAATGTAATTTTATTATTAAAAATGCTATTTCAGAGCTTCAACATAATTCATTTGTTTTCTTACGTCCAAGTTTATTTAGCCTGAAACTAAATGTTTCGATCAGTCACGATCGGTATCACGTCAACGTGATGTCTCTGCATTTGTTTGTATCAGAAAGTCAACGCAGTCATCTGCCATAGCTTTGATGTTATATGAAGACACTACGATGGTCGCGAATTATACTAATGCTGAGTATGCGGAAATGTTGGTCCTGTACGGTGAGAATAATCGCAACGCAAATGCGGCAGCTGCAGCATTCGCCGAGCTCTATCAGAGGAACACTCGCGGTCTTGTGGTGCGTGATTTGGTGAGGCAAACCATCACAGAAAACCGACCTCTCGCACCTCAACGAGGCGACGGTATCGATGGCGGCAGACGAAGAACGGTAAGGAATCCGGAAAATGAAGAGGAAGTCCTACAAATATTTGAAAATGATCCTACTACGAACACGCGATGCATATCGAGTAGGACCGGAATTAGTCGAATAACGATCCATCGCATTCTCAAGGATGCTGACCAACATCCGTACCATATTCTGAGAGAGCAAAAGCTGAGACCACAGGATTATGAAGCTCGTTTAGAATTTTTTCGGTGGGTCGTGCGAATGAATTCGGAAGATCCGGAATTTATGAGCAATATTTTATTCACTGACGAGTCAACGTTTGGGCATACCGGTAGTCGGAATACGCACAACTACCATCGCTGGGCTGAAGTTCAATCTGTTCAAGAGAGATTTTCTATCAATATGTGGGCTGGAATTTTTGAAAATCGCATTGTAAGTATCTACAAACATGAATATACGAATGAATAAATATAATATAAATGTATATAAATAGAGATCTATACATTGATTAATTATATTGGAATATGATACAGATTTAATATTTTGTTTTATTCCAGATAGGACCATTTATATCGCCTCGTCGTCTCAACGGCCGCCGCTATCGCAGGTTTTTATCACGACAGCTTGGCGAGTTGCTTCGCGTTGCCGACGTACCAAGAGAACAAATGAACCGAATTTGGTCCCAACACGACGGAGCTCATGCTCACAGCACTCGAGAGGTTTGCGAATGCGTGAACCAATAATTCGCGGGTCATTGCATTGAACGAGGATTAGATGTGCCCTGGCCACCACGATCCCCCGATTTAAATCCCATCGCTTTCTTCTTTTGGGGACGTATCAAGAAATCGATCTATTGAACCGAGATCGAAAATTATCGAGACCTTGAGTTACGATGTGAAACGGCCATTCGTGCAATCACGCTTGACATGAACGATAATTGTAATCGGAGTTTCCTTCGCCGCGCCGAGTGCTGCATTCTAGCGAATGGTGGTCATTTCCAAAAATTATTATACATTGGTGTTGTACCCCGTTGGTAGAACTTTTTAATTTTATTAATTAACTTATTTGATTGTTCGCGTTGCATGCATACTCGTTTTAACTTAGTATCAGCTGGTTCTTCTTTCATTCGTCTAGCAACAGTCTGGGAATAAGCTCTTTTCAGAACCGCAAAAAATTTTACGTACGACATGTGCAAGGTGACACAAAATAGTTCTTATCAGAACCACATTTAATTAACAATAAAAATGATTTTTTCTTCCCACTCTCTTATAATGTAATATTGAAATATTAATAAAAATCACTGATGTATATATAACGTATTGCGTTTTAACTTCTAATAAAGATAAATAATTCTAGGTTTTCCCATAAATGTTTAGAGAGTGCACAAAAGTAAGATTGTAATCAAGTCTCTAAAAACTACTTTGACTTCCTATCAGCCTTTATCTGTGTCTTTCTGCAGAATATTCTCTATGACTTCACCAATGTCTTCTTCTTTGTTTTTCTCCGTATCCACCTGTATGTCTCGTCTTAAGTAGGACACCTGAAGCTGTCACATCTGAGAACCTGCTCTTTTTTTCTGCACTATCAAATAACCAAATTTCGGCTCATTGCACCCCAGTTTGAAAGAAATTAAAATTACATGTCGCCATGTAACTTCATGTCACCGGTTACGTTGCAGCGCTTTGCTACTTCCAGTGGCAAAGTTAAAAAATGGACTAGGAAAGAAATGCAAAAACAAGTAACGCCTTATTTCGCACTATTTTCGAGAATGTTCACACCAATTTGTAGCTTTTTGCAACTTCCGGTGCAAAAGTTAGAGAGCACTTTGTTCGGGAATCCGCGTCGCCTCACCAGCAATGCGTCACTCAAATTCTCGCCACGCTTCACAGTGGCAGCACCTCACGGAAGTCGCTGGCCTGCCGCACGAGGCCACGTGGGATGATCTAGAATCGACCACGAGGCGCTCAAACCGGTGTGCCGGCAAGCGACGGCCATGTTTGGATTCAGTCTTCAACGGTTTCAGCAACGCGCGAGTCGTAGAATAGTTTTCCAATCGTCATAGTTTTCCTTTGAGCACTCATTATCATTCATGTAATCAAACTCATTGCAAAGTATATCTCATTCACTCAAGTTGTCGCAACGGTGCGCAACCTTCAATAAAAGAGTACATCATCATCCTAAACTCTTCTCAGCACGTGGTTCGCCAAGCTCGTGTCTCTTTGGTAATTACTCATCGGCGTGTCTCAGTGCTTCCGTATTGTGATTAATATAATCTTGCCCACGGTCTCTCTCAAACTCAATCAGTGCACTCATTCAACTCACACGTGGTCTCATTGGATCATTTGCTCTCGTAAATAAAGACAAGTGTTATTGTTGTTCACACCCTTTCACTAAAGTGTTGTCGTCAAATTAATTTCCACCCTCAGTCACGATCATCCTATCCCGGCAACTCCACTAACGCCAAATTCAAACACACTTGTTGAATGCGGATCTTGTAAAAAATACATCAATATCAAAAAATGGGCCAGGAGAGAAATGCAAACACACGTATCCCTTTTTTTCCTCCCAAGAATGAGTATACCAATTTGCAACTTTCTTGCGACTTCCGGTGGCAAAGTTACGCAACACTCGTCAACTCCGGATCTTGTAAAAAATACGTCTAATTGAAAAAATTGACCAAGAGAGAAATACAAAATCGTCGATTTCGAAATCTACCTCCGGGAACACGAAGACTCCAAAATCTACGGCGAGGAACACGAAGACTCCAAAATCTACATCCAGGATCACGGAAACCTATGTCAGGAATACTTCGGCTTCTGACTTGTAATAAAAACTTGCACTGTAATATGTTTTAGCCACCTCGTACGGGTTTGCGTCTGACTGAACGCTTACCTTAACACAATTGCGAATCATAAGTTCGGCGTGGAGCTGCTGCACGAAGCTAAGGCGTTCCGCCAGTATCATAAATCTGTCAAAAAAATGATAAAAGCAATGAAAAATTAAACAATTCAAAAAATTGTTTTAATTAATAATTTTAAAAAACTTCTAGTATACTCCATTGTCAGTTCTGCGGAGCCTACAGTCCTGAACTGTTGCCCCGCTACACGTCTCTCCGCACCTCGAGTGACCCACTACCTCACCACGCGCGCCAAGCGATTGTCCTCTGAGTACCTCGAGCGAAACTCGCAAACTTTGGGAGTTTTTTTTTCAAATGAAAAATTTAACATCTTAGCAAACTCCTTTTTGGATGTTTAAAAACGCGTTGAAATCTCAGCTACAACGTGGAATAAATATGGAACTTCTATTTCATCGCATTACTAATGAAAAATGGCCGGGAAGCGTCGGATGTGCTTGCGATATCTCGAGATCTCCATCACGGGTTTAATTCCGAGGACAATCATTTTTGTGAGAATCTGCAGTATCATTAAAGATGATGACGCTGAAACTGGATCAGATTGGCCGGGGCATTCGGAAGTTATGACCAATTCAGTGTTTTCACTTCAAGGGGGTGTAGCCCCCTTAGAGTGATGCTACAGTTTGTGTTTTTTTAATTTCGAAGGATGCTTTCTCTCTTATGCCATAATTAGAAATATGAATTTCCTTCCGGAACTACTAGTTCTCGCACTTTTCAAAAAGTCCTAAAATGCACTATTTCACTCCAACCCCTGCCGTTCAGCCATTTTGTACCCGATCGGGATAAAACCTTTACCATTTCAACGGGAAGGAAATGTCCTAAAAAAATGTCTTTGGTTTTTTGAAATCGATCATAGTTTCTCAAAAATACACAAAAATTCAAGTGTTCCACTTCAATTGAACGTTACTGTATATTGTTCTTTGTTTACTGGCAGTAAGTTCGTTGAACCCTCGAAGGATGTTGCTAAGGCTTTAATCAAGAAATGTGAGTCGTAACCAGATTTGTTACGAAGCACAACAGGAATGGTATGCGAGTTCTTATAATTTAAACTACAACTTTGATGCGCAGTATCTTGATATTTACCCGTAAAATATAATAACAATGTTCGCGATGCTTGACATCTTGAGGTGTGAACGGTTTTTCACAAATGTGACAAGTTTGTATAGAATGAAATTCATTTTGCTGTTCGAATTTCAATGGTTCCATAGATACGTTGCTTTTAAGATGCATTTCTACAAGTTGAGCTAACTCTTTTAATTCGTTTACAAACCACTTTATACATCTATTTCCACGATTGGCTTTAAATTTGAAAATGGAGTCATCAAAGTTACATTGTAGACAGTATGCGCTGCTGTGTGGAACCTGCTTTTAATAGATCATTGTGTTTGACGATTTAGAAACATCCGAAACAGGCTCTAAAATACACTCAATGTCAGCTTATATAAAAAACGGTATAGCTTCTTTGCGTTTATAATTTTCGAATTTCAGAACTTTATCCTTTTCATTTGGTAACTCCACTCTACATTTATTTACATTTATACAGTCAAGTCTATGTTTTTGGAAAGAAGTTTCTTTTGCGAAGTGGCATAGGCATTTATCACACAGTCTGATATGATGCTCGTGCTTTGAAAATTGAAAACTCAATAAGCGAGATAGATTTCGGATCGAAGCAAAGTGGCAAACATTAAAATTTGTAAAATCTATGTCATCTCCATTTGAATAAATTTCCGTTTCAAGCATAAGTAGGTGAATCATTTATTTATCTGATTTTTCATTACAGATAAATTGGTACTATATCATTATTACTAATATTCTTGTCGCACTCTATTCCATAAATATTTATTGCCCAATCATTAATCTTTTCAAATTTTGGAATATCCTTTAATCCAATAGGAAAATTTAAACCTTCATACCTTAGCACTGAGCTGAAGTGGGGAGTACGAACTGATCCTGTCTACATGATCTCTTGCTGAATGACGAGCTGCCGTAACGGCCCAGAGGAAGCAATACGGATCACTATTTCTAATGTTCACAACTGCTTTTTTATTTTACACATCCTTTGGTAGTTCGATGAAGGTAGACAGAGCGCCATGTATTGGAATATATTTGTAAATGTTCATCGCCAAGTTTATAATTTCAAGCAATGACCAGCCTGATTCTCTTTCTTGAAAGTCTTCAATTTTAATCACTATTTTTTCCTGCATAGTTGTGTTAAACCAGTCACTGATATCGGTGGATGGTAGAATAACTCCATTCTTATTGTTAGTACTGAAGAATTTTAGTCCTTGGACAATCTCACCAACTTTGATGGTCTCGAATTTATAAAACAAGACGACGTTCACTTTCAAATTTTCTTCCTTTCGAAGTGCGTTTTTTTACTCTAGCAGTGAACAATTTTCTGGAATCTTCCAGCAAACACTTTAAGTCCTTGTGTCGCAAGTTTGCGATCATTTCAGTCCTTATTCTTCCCTTAAAGGCAAATTCCAAGTAATCCCAACGCACTCTGTCACTTCTTCTCTCTCTCTCTCTCGTTGTTCCTTCACCTTGTTTTTGAAGTTGTTGTTTCAATTTTTCGTTCAGAAACTTGAGGATTCCAATCGTTGCTAAAAGTTTGGTTTTCTCTCCGATCGTAACAGTAAAGCTTCTAAAAATTTTATTCAAAAGTCTGATATTTTGAGTGCCAAATTTCATAAATTTTTCAATTTTTGCAATCGATAATCCCTTCTTCAAAAACTTATACGTTCTTTCCACAATCACGATCAACTTCTTACACTTTGTAGAATCCATTCTGTTGATACCAATAGCGCACTTGAGTATTTGAATAACAATGACTGCTGCGCATCATCGAAGGGCCTTTTATACGAAGATTTCTAAGTTTTCCTGGAATTGCTTTGCATCAGTTCGAGTAATAAGGCACCTACCCGAATTGCACAGTTTGAGCTCGAACTCTACATAAAAAAGTTTCCGACACGCTTTTGGAAATACACAAAGGGTCGCTTATCTTCTGCGCGTAATTCAATATCCTAAATAACAAGATCAAAATAATGACCGACTGCCGCCAGAAGTCTACACGGGGGAGCGGGGAGTCATGGATAGCTTCAGGGCGAGAGTTGCCGTTCGAAACCTGCACGAACTTGCACGGATTCTTCCTAGAATCGAATGGTTGACTAGAGCGGATAAATTTCCTAAATTCGATGTTGCATTCCGGAGGGTTGCAGCTTCGATGCGCAATTCTGCGAGATAAAGTTCAAGGTCAAATGAGTTGCAGGCTGAAAACTGCTGTCTGAAATCTACATGGGTCGGGGAGAAAGGAAGGGAATTCATCTATGCTTCTAGAAGGCTCTACAAGCTTCTTCGAAGTGGGGCAAGCTGCATCAAAACGTCGCACGAGAGGGCCGCCGACTATGGGAACGATCCTTCGCGATTTAGCACGGATACGAACCGTCGAAGCTTCTAGATGGATCTAGAAGGTTCTCGATCATGTAAGATTCCTAGAATCGAGCGCAAAATTCTTGGAATGTGAGGCAAAATTCCCGGAATCGAGCGAAAATTAGTGGAATCGAGAGTCTTGATGACGTCAGATCCATAAATTGTGAGCGCACACGTTGCAAACTTAGCACGGACACCCACCTTCGAAGGCCCTCGAATGTCGGTAAATGTCGGTTACAGGAATCCTGGTCCAGAAACGGCACACCTATACTAGTTATATTTTATGAGACAAGAAGTTATGCCCAGAAACAATTTACAAAGAGTAGTAATGGCAATATGAAAAACGTGTGACAAAACGTCAGATAGAAGACGCGGTGTAGAGAAAGTGCAAAATCATGCTGAAGTGACTGTGGCGGCACATTTAGAGAATATTGTTGTATTGAGAATATTGAATCATTATACTGTAAATGCCCATATCGTATATTGAAAAGCTTAAGAAATTATTCCAAAACAATCAAGCTTTTTATTAAATAAGACATTTTTGCTATATTATGGCAAAACGTTTTAAGAATTCTAATGTGAATAAATAGCGTTATACATGATTTTTTAACTATATACAGTGAAACATTATTCTGCACTCTATTTGAATGCCATTCTATGCACCTTCAAAAAAAGATATTTATATGCATCTTAAGGTAGTTGTCATACGACGATCTTATCCAAAAGTTAAGTCCCGTGCACTGTTGAAAAATATGACAAGAGTCTTTATGAATGTTCAAAGTATCTGTCATTAATTATTAACACTCTACACTGTTGTCATATTAGCAAAAATTTCATCCTTTCCACGAGCCTATTTCTTACATTAGACGATAAGTAATTTTTTATTTTTTTTTTTTTTAAACAGACAGTCGATATAATTCCATTATTCTTCTATTGCTTAATAACTTTTTCATTAGGGTCTTCATTTTTGTTCTGACACTAGAGCTTAAATCACGACATTAGCATTTGCTTGATATTGCAATCTGACATGGAGGCAGAGCCTCCTAATAATGGTGCTATACGCCAAATCTTTACAGCGCGCATGAAAAGTATATCCGTCCATTACTTCTAATTTTTGCAACCAGATATCATCGTCACCAATGTCCGAGCCTAATAAGCGTTACTTATACAAGGTGCTGATTATGATCATAATTATATCAGACTTGAAAGAGTCAATCTCTTTTTAATTTCACTGACTAATAGAGAGCACTTTGTTTATTCTGCAGGTAAAATTGAAAAAAAAATCTTGAGAAACTTAATTCGACGAGACAACTACCTTAAGTATGAGGCATGGACATATTTTCAACGTTTGTATAGCCATACAGATAATGTTTGATTCTTCTGAATAAATAAATTTTCTGTAAAGTCCAACTTATTAATTAATCTGTAAAAAATGTGCGGTAAAATTATAAATATTGATATAAATAAACTGGTAAAGTTGTGATGTTCTCAGGTTTAGATTTAATATTCATGACCCAATACTCATCAAGCTTTTTCATAAAATTCAATATGAAAACTAAAGAAAATGCTGTACAGACAAAGGGGAATATACGAGTTGTGTACACAAAATTAGTACGATAAACTTGATACTCCAGCAAGCACCCGTGTTGTCCGTGATTTATTGATTAAAAATCTTCTTAAATCTCTTTACAATAGATCTAACCATAAAGCCAATTTCTCTTTCGGATAGAAGAACACAAGAACAGGTATTTTAATGTTTTAAATATCTTAAAACCAGAAATGCACGATAGCGTGAACATTCTTTGACAGTGCTACAATGTTACCCTTGGATATTTATCTCAGAGACACGTTGTATCCACACTTTGGAAACTGTAATAAATGGCAACAGTAGATATAATTAAAATTTTTTCAACTAATAGTCAAGTCCAACGTGGTGAGAACTTGAGACTATTTGACTTATGCACGCACGAGAATTTTGCGCCGAAAATGGCTCATACCTAAAATGAGCAGAGATCGTTACGCGTGCTAGCGCCGCTTAACGTATTTTGTAAATACATATTTCTTTCTCCCTGAGTAGCACTTATATTCATTTCTATGTATAATTTTGCTAAATGATCTTATAAGTGCTTATCCAGGAATGGCAAAAAAAGGTTTACTTCTTTGAGTGCTACTACCGTGGCTACTATGAACACAACATCGCGTACTGTGTGGCGACGGCAGCGAAAGTGTTAATATTTACTTACTACAGTCTTTACAGCAGAAAAGTATTTGCTATTAAATAATGTCAAAGAAAAAAAGAAAGGTAGAGTCAGTATAACTATGAAAATCTTATACAAAAGTCTGTAAAATCATAGGAAGGCTTAGTAATCGCATGCTTATAGATTGTACATTAGGATAATACATACCAATCTTTGACGTGTAGCCATAGAAATTAATGAAAGCATAGATACGAAGACAGTTGGACACACGTAGAGAAAGAATAACCAGGCAGGTCTGGCATACCAGCTCATAACTTTTCCGAACTCAGTTAAGATCAGAGCAATTAATGTGACCGTGAACATTGATGCAAGCCATGAACCAATTAGTGTGGCCATGCATATCATTAATTGTTTCACGTACATTGAGCTTTTAACCTCTGAATAACAAATAGATACAAGTGATTAAAGTGATGCAGACATTTTAATTGTTGAAACTAAATCATTCTAATCGATACATACAAGTTGGTCCACATAAGGCGGTTTCACTTTTTAAACTTTTTAATTGAGGCTCATATTTAACGAATCATGTTCATAAATTTCCTCAGTGTCTAAGGCAACTCCCAGACAGTTAAAGATTTTTTAAAATGCCTCTAAACAAATACACATCTAAAAGCAGATTTTAAGTGGGCCAGAAATCACTAGTATTCTAAAGTTCTATAAATCACAAAATTTCAAGTCTCACGAAATTTTCGCTTCAAAGTATCGAACTCTATCATTTTTCAATATTCGAACAGTTTAATAATTAAAATATAAAAGCACATAAATTTATCATGACATATGATCACCAATATCACTGAGCAAACACGTCATACTCTCTCATATTCAGAAAATAAATTTAGAGCACGTATCATTTTGAATCCGGAAGTAATAAATATCTGGACGTCTAACTGAGTTTATCTAACAGGTTTGATCTTCGCCTAAAGCTCAGCCCAATTGATTCAGCATTGCTTAGCACATATTCATTACTTGTTATAGCAAATGCATGAGAGACGAAGTCCAGGCGTGCCAGTGGCAAAAAGTGAAGAAGTTCAACAACACACCGAAAATTGATATTGAAATTTTCCTCCGTGTCTTTCCTCCCTCCCTTGATGAAAATAGTATAATGACGAGGGATATTTTACGCAAATAATAAATAATTACGCCCGGTGCAATTTATTAAAAACTCGGTGTTAAATTCATGTAATTTGGCACTTTTACGAATTTAAATTAAAAAAATTGTAAAATTATGTTTAGAACTTCGTAGGTTATGTAAAAGAACTCTTTACACTTGACAATAATTCTAGTTCATACAAACATGCAAATTGCATTTCTGTAGAGGAATTAAGATAGAGATTTAATACAAAATATTGAGTTTCATGATCTTTCGCTTAAAATATATTCGTAATTTTATTTCACAATATACAGGGTATTCCGAAATTACCTGATCAACGGGGCATGGTGGTGTTCGGGAGACATCACTGATCACGAAAATGACTTTCCTTTTCTCCGGAAGGTCATAGTTTTTAAATGGGAGCAGGTCAAAGTTGACCAATCAAAGCGAGGCAACAAGAGAAACGTAGGCACCTACGAACTCTGAGTTTTCTTCCCTCGCTTTTGTTTCTCGGTGACTTCGGGCAGGATGACATCAGCCGAAGACATGCCTATTGGATGTTACTCGCTGAGAACAGAAGTTCTCAGTTGAACAGTCAAGCACTAACTGAAAACTGCAATGCTCTATGATAATGCCATTTGACTTAACAGATATCTCTGTAACGTCTTACTTAGGTTATCCTGATCTCTCTTTTCTTCCATTGATCTCCAGCGATTCGTACTACATCCCGTTGACGAATCCGAATAAAATTATAATGCAATTGACGACTTTTCATGCCTCGCTTTGATTGGTCAACTTTGACCTGCTCCCATTTAAAAACTATGACCTTCCGGAGAAAAGGAAAGTCATTTTCGTGATCAGTGATGTCTCCCGAACATCGCCATACCCCGTTGGTCAGGTAATTTCAAAACACCCTGTATAGTCATTTCGATGCATAAATCTTCAAAGATGCATACATATATAATTATATATAGAGCACTATTAATAAATTTATGCAATTTATATTAATGAAGAAATCTAGTAAAAGTAAGCAGAGATTGCTTGGTTCCACAATTTTTTGTTTTTAAAATTACGTTGCATATATTTATCTTTAGCACTATATGACACTAAATCACATTTAGCATGTATGAGAAGTCAGTATCCTTAGGTGGCCCATCTTGTATAAAAACTATCTGAGTTATTATATATATACATTTTTCTTTATAAGAATGCAATATCTAAATTACTAATGAACTCAATGTCAAATGAATTGGAGAATATGTGACATTTATGCTTTTATAATTGATTGAAAATCTTACCTCTGCGAGCTGTTGCTGCATTCAAGTAAATAGAGTAGACTCCTATACAAATGCTAATAAGATTAACAATGCTTGCCAAGTATTGTGGCCAACGGATAACAAAGGCGCCCAAGAAGTCGAAGAATACAAGATTTCCACCAGAAAATTCAGCTAGTGGATCAGATAAATAATGGCTTGACGTAATTCCATGAGCTAAAGCTAAGATGTTATCACCAGTGCGCTGTAATGACCCCAATGGTATTTGATCAACAGTGTCAAACCTCGTATGATACACGTAGCCATTCGTCGACCAGGCAAAATCAAGACCTAAATTACGAAAGAAGTTCTCAATTCTTGGAATACATAATAAAAGGATACATTGTACATGGGAACAATCCCTTACGGAAATATACTATTGAACTCGCAATAGTTATTATTACGAATTAATAGTAACTATTCATTGTCAATAGCGCGTATTGTTGAAAAATCGTAGTAACTATTGGGAAGATTACCATTCGGAATAGGTACTATCGCAGTTCAACAGTAGTTACTAATGGTATGCAACAGTAACTATTGTAATAGGACATTATTATTCTCAGTAGTTACTATCGAACATCATTAGTAATTACTATCAGTGGACAAAGTAACTATACAGGACATTTTCATTGATAATACTAACTACTATTAGTGTATCATAGATAGTGTTATTCAGGTACATAGTTATTATGTGGCGCAGTTATTATTAAACGTTAATAGTGATTAATGTTAGAAAATAAACAAAGTATCTGGATGTAGTTATTACTTGGCTCAAATTATTTTGAGCGTTTAAAACATTCATTTCTTGAATCTCTTGGTTTACTGACTGTCTCATTACTCTAGTTCGAGTCTATGAGAACCGAGAGGCAGAACTTGGAGGTTTAATACTACGCTTGACTGTCATTGAAGTACAGCAGCAAGAGATATATCTAATACATGGATGGGTGGCCACTTCGAGTTTACGGGAATGAATATACGAAACATGTAAAATGTATTTTTTCTAGTTTTTTAAAAATTAAAACACCTTACGCTGTATTTTATACGTATTAAGCATGTTAAATGATTTGTTCAACAATACTCCTACAGAAAATACCTTATAAAAAGAATTATGATATTTTTCCAATAGTATAGTTTATTTCAACAGTTCTTACCCAATAGTTCGCCAATTTAATATTGACGAATCTTTAATAGTTTTAAGTAGTTATTTTTCTTATAGTCTTATATAGTTTTTTTCCGTAAAGGACTGTATGCAGTGATAAAAACTAAATAACACAACCACCCTAAATTTTCTGATTCTACGTGAAAATTGAACTGATACCACGGATTAATATTAGGACGTTGCTATCGATACCATACCTTGAACGGCATATGCCGTGCCACGGTTTATTTAGTGTTAACCGTCATAATCAAGCACGTTTTTTTTTTTAAAACTAAACCTTGGGACATGTGCCATTGGAATTCTAACCTAATCTAACCTAACGAACTATTTCTTAGCCCATCACAACTCCGAGTGTCTGCATTAACATTATAAATACTGTAGTAAGAACTTAGTTTCAGCTGTGTAAATTGTATTGTTATTAAACGTGTTTCACAAAATTTACTCTACTTTATTTGCATTTATAAGTGAAAAAAAATAAGGTTTTGCTCGACACGACGATAAAAAAACAAAAAAGATTTATTCCAAGAAAAATGTAAATAAATACTGAAAAATGAGAAATTGCAAAGTACGTAATAGTTATACGCTACAATTGCGTTAAGGTTGCAATTATACCGTTTACCGTGCCACAGTATTGTGTCGATAGATACTTCGTTAATATTATTATATACCGTAATGTTTTTAAAAAATTAATTTTACGTATGTAATCTATACATATGCAGTGTCTTTATTATTTACACCACATAATTAACACTCAGACAACCTACACATTCAATATAATAGAATACTTAAAAATAATTGTTAACTTTGTTTATTAAAAATAATATTGTATTGACAACAACAATAATATTGTATTACAACATTATTTGTAAACGTAGACTGCTTAGGAAATAAAAATTGCAATTAGGACTTCGTATGTTCGTGTGAAAGTAATAATTTCTAAGTAAAATATGACATGACTGACTATTACTTATTTGAATCATTCGTTAATACATCATGATTAAGGAATTTGTCATATCCAATATACCTGGACAGCAAGCTCCACCACTTTGCTACTGTAGGAGATGACTAATAAAAACTGTATGTGTTCTACATGGATGAACATATGTATCATCTACACATATTTAAGAAGCAAATCGTTTACTAGTACCGAAAAACCCTGAATCAAAATACAGTGGAAACACTTTTTTTTTTTAATCACTCGGGACGGTGCTACCACTTCAATTTTAAGTTTCCCGTCAATTCCCACTCTTGATTTCCCTAACTCTAAGCTCTGAGTATTTCATACATATCTGCGCATGCGTAGGCGTATATAAATAAACCCCACTGCGCTTATGTCTGCACACTACATTCCTGATTGCTGAAAATCGCAGCATACTGGGAGAGGTCAGCTCCAGGGGGGAAGTTAAGAACTAAACAGGGTATCAGGTTAAAAATTGAAAGTTACTTAAAGTTTGAGAGGTTTCACTGTATTTGATTTACATTGAGTCTAGATGAGTATCGAAATAATCTATATGACATTTAGAAAAGCCAAAAAAGGTACGAGTACTTAAGTCTTTTTATTATATACAGTATGTCCCATCCCAAGCAAGACACCCATCTAAAGTTGCTGCGATCGAAATCGAGTTAAAACTACTTACCATGCAGAAGGATGATTCATTCGGCAGATACGATGATTATTACTCGTCATCGATTGTGGCAACTTCAGGGGACCCTATCACGGTTCTCGGGTGAGCTTACTCGCTTTTCACGTTCTCATCTAACGTGACTTTGGTCACCCAATCATAGAACGGTCAAATGAAAATGGGAAATTCCTAGGGCACGTCCGGCTAGTAATCTCACATTTTCACGACTTCACCGCTATTGACGCCATTATTCGAAGTAGTGTTGACAGTGAGAAAACAAATATGAACGTTACGGAAAAACAGAATTATATTTTATCGCAATATACGAAGGAGGATAAAGATTTTGCAAGAGGTTGCTTACGTTATTGCATGGAGATAAAGAAAATATTAGTAAGTATATTATAATTTATTTATTAGTAAGTATATTATATACAGGGTGTCCCATTTGAAACAGGACGGTTGGATATCTGTTTAAGGAAGCGCGAGAGAGCAAAATATGTCAGATGAAAGTTGTAGGGTACAAAGGGGGAAAGCCAGTGCAAATAGAATTTATGTTCCTACTATTTATGCTTCTATGTTGTAAGCATAAAGCCAGTTTTTTTAAGTGGCAACAATATTTTTGAACCCGCACAAGTTGTCTGTTTTATCGAGACAAATTCAGCCATATCCTATTTTATGACTTTTTCATCGACTTTCTATGAAATATCACACGAAAATGTAACAAAATGTGACTATCTCCATTCAGGCATTCTTAGCATACCTAAGCGCTCGAATATTATTTTTTACTATTGCTATTAAAAAAAAATGGCTTTATGCTTGCAACATAGGAGCAGAAATAGGAGGAGCATAAATTCTATTTGCACTGGCTTTCCCCCTTTGTACCCTACAACTTTCGTCTGACATATTTTGCTGTCTCGCTCTTCTTTAAACAGATATTCAACCGTCCTGTTTCAAATGGGATACCCTGTATATATGTGAGACATCCCGTAATCTTCTACGTATTCTTAACATTGTATTTTCACGATTTGGCATAAACAGTATCACCATTAATTTATCCATTTTATTCGTTAATTTCTCTGTCGCTCAACTAATATTGCTACCATCTACGTACACGTTATTTTCGAGGTAAGCTACGTCAATTTCACCTTTTCACGTGAAATTTCACGTGAATTTTTACGAGGAGTCTCGTATTTTCACAAGGTAAGATTGATCGCAATTGGATGAGTTGCTCACATTCGTCATTTTCACCCAATCTGAGAACCTTGATAAGCCCCCAGGTGTCCTACTTGGGATGGGACATACGGTATAATAATATATAAGCATGCTTGCCCTAGATTTCTTTTATACTTGTAAACTATCATCGGTGGTTGAGCTACAAAAGGAATCCAGGTTAGGTAAAGGACACAACTAAATCAAGTATACAAAATTTCTTATTTTTCATATATTTCAGAACAGCATTTCTGCGACATCAGCTGCCCATGAAAGTCTATAGTTCAGCTAGACTTGATATGATAATCGCCTTCGCTCTGTGACACTTAGGAGAATCAGTCCCGTACTCAAGCTTCACGGAGACAATTTTCTAGTAAATATTGTCCTGGAATGCGTAAATTTGAATTGACAATTTAAAGAATTTTTTCTCCGTTGGATTAAAAACAATTATATTTCGTGCCTCTTTCTCAAGATTTTAGATGTAGTTAATACCCTCGTAGTCGTTAAATGTCACAACATTCAGAGTAATTTCAAACTAACTGCCAGCGCTACCTTACGCCGCTGCCCCAACATCTCATACACTTTCGTTATGCGCTAGAATAAGCACGAACGATCGGGCGGAGAAAAAATTTTAGTAGTATTCTTTTGGTTTAAAGAATCCTTTGGGTAATTGTAAAAATTCCAAAGAGAAAGAAAGAAAGAAGAGTGCAGATAAAATAACAGAGGAAACATAGAAAAAGATAAAAGAAATGCATTATTAGTTACGGATTTTAAGATTAAATAAAGGATGAAGATGACTCGGTATCAAGTGATCAAGGATCAGGGAAAGATGTCGATGGCGTTGATATAGAAAGTGAGAATAGTAAGATTTACAGTAAGGTTTAAAACGAAATTCCTAGAAGAGCTTGTACCGACAGACAAAATATTAGGAAAAAATTTAATGAATTTGCACGGAATGCAAAAAGCAGATTAGATTTACGACCGATGAGCTTGGATGAGAGAAAAGACAAGTCAGGGGGCCTATCACGGTTCTTGGATTAGGTGAAAATGACAAATGTGAGCAACTCACCTAATTACGATCAACCTCGCCTCATGAAAATGCGAGATTACTCGCGTGAGGAGTAGAAATTTCTAGTGAAAAGCTGAAATCGAAGCAGCTTACATTGAAAATAACGCGTACGTAGATAGTAGCAGTATTACTTGGCCGACGGAGAAATTAACGAATTAAATAGATAACTTAATGATGACACTATTTATGCTAAATCGTGAAAATACAATGTTAAGAATACGTAGAAGATTACGGGATGCCTCAAATCCATTTATGATACTCGAAAGTGAATTATTCTCGCTGCTATAACGTAAGCGGCTTCTTGCAAAATCTCTATGCTCGTTCGTATTATTGCAGTAAAATACCTTTTTGTTTTTCCGTAAAGTTTTTTTCACTGTCAATATTACCTCGAATAATAGCGTCAATGGCGGTGGGGTCGTGAAAATGTGAGGGATTTCCCATTTTCACTCGACCGTTCCGTGATTCGGTGACTGAAGTCACATGATATGAGAACGTGAAAAGTGAGTAAGCTTACCCGAGAACCGTTATAGACCCCAGATCTGGAATTCATGAGTTAGGACGAGTAGCAAAAGAGGGTGAAAAAAATTCAAAATAAAATAGACATGGTTGAAATAAATAACATCGAGTTTGTACATTGTGATATAGGTTGTGACAAAAATATTACCATAGGTTCCTCCCCGCCTCCTAGCTCGAGGGCACCTCTGGCCTCGAGGATTGCTTATTGCATATATTGTTGTTTACTGTCATTTATTGCATGATACTAATAGACAAGGTATAGCCACTAGCGGTTCTGCGCATTTGGGGGGTGACGTCACTGGACCGTCTCTAATTTGATTGGCTGACCACTCACTGCCGCGTTGATCTTATGTTTTAACCATTACATGGCTTGTTTTCGAGCTAGATTTGGCGCCCAACGTTCGTCGTGACAGGCAACCTGCATCGTGTGCAATAAAAGGATCTAAAATTATTTTATAACATTTTATTATATAAAAATTCTGTGGTTGATTAACTAAGTATATGCTTTACGTATTAATTGTTGATATTAAATGAGGTACTTATTTCAACTCGGACTTAGATTATTTAGCGGTTGTAATCTTGCATTAATAAGTTAATAAATAATAATAAACTTAAAATTACCCAAAATGTAAATTATAATGGAAATATATGTTCCTTGATTATTTTAAACAGATTGTATGGTTAGTGCTGAAACATGAGATCCATCTGAAAAACGAAGAATTTATGTTCGAGCCTTTATGAAATATTTACTCTTTTCCATCTTTTTCTTCTCAATTTTCCATCTCTCTATTAGTTCATACCAAACGAGTCCTAAAATTCTTTTTCTATGATTATATTTAATTGGTCGAACACTATTTATATATTTTAATCAAGCAAAATTCATAAAAACTTATATAACATATAGGAAATTATTTTGATGGAGCACGGAAGTATTTTTCTCGTAAATATTAGATATCACTTTGTAAATTAATCAATGTGAAAAATATAGGGATAGAATATTTTTGTATCTTCTTCCTTAAACTTGCACCAGATTTTACAGACTTATAATGTACGAAAAATTTCTGTTAAGCGTGCCTTCATTTTAATTAAGAGATGTACATGGGTCATTCCACGTCAGATTTAAAACCAAATTTTTTATTTTCCTGAAAATTGTTTTCCTTGTTCTTGAGGGGAAAAAAGTTACACGTATTTTTTTATTTCAATATGATATGAAGAATTTTGGAAATATCGATTTTTTAATTTAGTGACTCCAAAAAACCGGTTCTTCTTTAAATGTAACGTGCATCGTCCACTTTTTGACTAAAAGCAAACCACTGCAGGGCAAAATATCCAATAGGGTTCACTTTAAAGTCCACGTTTTAATGTTCAAAAACTCGGTCGTTTAATAATTGTTATGCAACAATTTCTTAAACAATTTGTATTATTTCAAAAGGGGCATCTTCAATTTGAAGTTTTTCTTCTGTAATTTGTTATTATAGTACAGAGAATATTGTCTGAAAATTTGAAAGTGGACCGTTGAATATTTTATTATTATTACACCGGCACACAACAACAAAATTGTGGAATGTGCATTTGACCGGACTTACCTAAAGGTACGTATTTTGACCCGCTGAATCCGAATCCGAGGTCCGTTTGACCCATACACTCCCAAAATTTCGAGAAAACTTTAAAAAACCGAAGAAATAGCAAAAATCAGCAGTTTTGTCGATAAAAAAAATGGTGTGGAACTAGAATTGCTGAATTAAAATCGATTAAACGGGGCAGCACCTCTCTATAACTTCGAAATGCGAACCATTTAAATTGAGAGTTCTTTCGCGGTGGCGTTGTTGCACGTAGTGGCATCATGTTAGCTTCGAACGTGACGTCATTGAACCTGCGCGATCCAGATCAAAATACGTTCGCTAGTGGCTATACCTCGTCTATTTGTATAACGATTTATTGCGTATATTCAGTGTTTTAGGCCCATTGTATTTAGTTTAAGAACCCTTCGCTCCCTCTCGCTATTACCCTAGGACACTGGCTCGGAGTCATCGAGGACCATCGCCGAGGACCAACAGCCGTACCCGGAAGGATTGAGAGAGTAGTTGGCTACGTTGCCTAGACAGCGGAAGGCAGGGAAGGCATATACAGGTGAACAGCTGATCGAGACCCGTGCCCGATGCCCGCCAAACCAGCCACCCCGACCACGTAGATGCAGCCCCGGTGCGGTTCCGTCACACGGGTAGTAAAGAGGCCCGTGTGGGTCCTGTCCCTCCGAGACCGTGGATGTGCCCGGGAGAAAATGTTGCCTTTTTACGTATTGTAACCGAGGTAATTGGAAAGTAGCCATTTTGTGTTCGGGAACCTTCCTCCCTGAGATCCCTCGCCACCTTCCCCGGCTAGCCGTGCCTTTTCCAGTAAGAGTAAACATTTGAGGACCTCCCGAGGTCACTCGACGGTGCTACCTCGACATAATAGCTGGCGCCCAGTTTTTGTTTTCGCGTTATTTCGTGCTGGTAAGCCCTTCCTGCCCCTCCTTCTCCGACTCCCCTTTCCACCAACCCATTTAAAACCCACAAGTTGAAATTGGAAAAAATATTTCACTTATATAGTCGCTAGATTATATACGTGCATAGACAACACATATGCAATTGTAACTATTTATGATACGACATTCGAACCCGAGACCTCATTACTCAGGGAATAATTCCGTCTCGAACTGTAATATCCGTGTGCTACAATTCAGTTACACCCTATATATTTACATTAAACTCGTGTAATATTAACCACCCCTGCTTCCGCCCCATATACAGGGTTAATCAGTAAAAACGCACCAGCAGAAATTGATCGCAAGTGGCCGACACGGCAGTGTGGCCTCTTCAAAAAATGACATGTGACTGTGACCGATTCCCATAAACACAAACTGACAGCTCGCATAGCAATAAAGTAGTATAGCTGGGCCGGTTCTGGATACAGATTCCTGCACCGACCTATACCGACACTCTAGAACCTTCGGAGGTGG
>JARQTI010000683.1:20481-49403 GCA_030142655.1 Trachelus tabidus
CGCTCGTCTCTCTTTGATTCGTCGCTTCTACGCACTAAGGTTCAAGGTTAGGGAGAAAATTTCTGGAAACTTCCTGCATCGGCGATGCGCAATTCCGCGAGATAAGGTTCGAGGTCGAGCGGGCTGAGGGCTGCCATCCGAAACGTGCACGGGGCCCGTCGAAGCTTCTGGAACGCTTCCCGGGGTGGGGGGCAGGGGGCTGTCTCGAAACGTCGCGCGAGAGGACCGCCGGCTCTGGAAGCGACCCTTCCCGACTTAACACGGACACGAACCGTCAAACTTTCCAGAATGTTCTAGAATGTTCTAGAAGGTTCTCGATCGTGTCTAATTCCCGGAATCGAGCGCAAAATTCCAGGAATATGACGCAAAATTCCCGGAATCGAGCGAAATTTCTTGGAATCGAGGGGGTCTTGATGACGTCACTTTCGGAAATTGTGGGCGCACACGTTGCCAACTTAGTACGGACACCCACCTCCGAAGGTTCTAGAATGTCGGTATAGGTCGGTGCAGGAATCTGTATCCAGAACCGGCCCAGCTATACTACTCAATAAGATTTCTGGAATATTTCAGTAGTTAGGTTACTGAAATAATTAATTAATATTGTAATGACAACATGTAATATCAGTTAAGGTTTCCGTTTGGGAACGTCTATTATCGTCTTTTAACATTTCCGATTCTTTCTCTTATGCTGAATTATCTTATTTTGCTTTCTGTTACGCTACAATTAATCTCAACTCTTGAGTCTCTCTACGACGATTTAAGGGCGTGAAGACAGGATACCATCATTATGGAGATTGAGAGTTTTTTGCGATTACGTTTGAGACTATTGTGAAAGGGACAACCTTGGAGGAATCAACACGACGCTTACCCCGACCAAGATGTGCCCGCTGGTTCCGCCGACCTGGATGTCCCCGGGAACCTGATGCTGCCGTCAAGCCGGAGAAGCTCTGGAGCACCCGGGAGGGGATTCCGCCGTTTCCGTCGGCCGACGAGGACTACCCTCTGGGCCTATTCGTCGCCGATACGGCCGGCAAGAAGATGAGATTTTCCACCCCGGCACGCCTGCTTTAGGCCTATCCCGTCCTTTAACCCCCGAAAACCGAAACGACTCAAAAATACGACTCGCGCCATCGACAATCCAGACAAGAAGGAAAATTAGCCTTCCTTTTCAATCGCAATCGGCAGGACAGGAAACGATCAACCTCTCCCTTCTCCGCAACCACTTCTAATTGGTCCTTTGTCCCCAATTAGATCTTCCCAATATATCATCACGCGCCAAAGTTCAAAATATGTCTTTGCGACCATTCGTAAAATTCGGGAACAGCGATAACAGGCTGTCCCGCGGTGGGCGTCTTCGTCCCATAAGAATTGCAAAGATTCATCAGGCGTCCCCGGATTCCCAGTTCGCGAGTTTTCGTTTCTATTTTCGCTAGCGGTGGGCCTCCTTCAGGGGTTGTCGTGCGTTGCAGGTGCTCCGTAGTTCGTAGGTCTCTGTCACGCAGGATGAGTACTAGCTCCCTGCTAGTTACTCGGTACACGGAGACCAGTTCATGTAGCTCGGGTGGGCAGCCGTAGGGCAGTGGTTAAGGTAGCGAATTCACGACCGAAAGGTTCGGGGTTCGAACCCAGGTTCCATCGGCATACACCAATGGGTTTTCATATCATATCATATCCAATGGAATAACTTTGGACTATGCACTATAACAAAAATGTTACTGCGAACCCCTCCCCGCCTCCTGGCTCGGGGACCCCGCGGGCCTTGAACTTTGCGTTTGATATTAGTATTGTTAATTCCGTATATTTAGCGTTTCAGGTCCATTGTATTTAGTTTTAAGATACCTTCCCCCCACCCTTCTCCCCCTTCCCCCTCCCCTAGGGCACTGGCTTGGAGACATCAAGGGCAACCCCATGGACCACCCTATAAGGACCAGCATCCGAGGAAGGACCACGAGAGTGGCTACGTGGCCGAGGCAGCGGAAGGCAGGGATGGCATGGGCAGGAAGAACAGCTGATGGAGCCAGGAACAGCTGAGTGAGCCAGGAACAGCTGAGTGAGCCAGGAACACCTGATCTGCACACGAGAAATAGACGTCCGCCCAACCACCACCGCCACCACGTATATGCAGCCCCGGTACAGTCCTGTCACACGGGTAGCGAGAAGGCCCGCGTGACAGGGGTGGAGCCCTCTCCCTCCAGCTCCGTAGATGTACCCGGAGGAATAATCTGACAGGCCTGGAGGCCACCATATTGCCCGGCGCGCGTCGGCCAGCCCGCGCGCCGACGAAGCCAGCGCCGTGTCATCCGCCCGCGAGGCCCTGGAAGGCCCGTCAGGCTAGCACCCAGCAGCCCACCAATGCCCTGCCATGCCGGAACTGCCGACCAATGCCGGAGCGCGTAGCCCTTTAAGCTGAGCATCCCCAGCCAATCCACGAGGTCCTGGAGGCCCACGACGGCCAAAACCACCGGAAATGTCTTCACTTCGAGCCAGGGTATCGAACGTGCGAGTTGCGAAACGATTGTGAGTTTGCGAGTAAGAGTGAGTTGGAAGTGCGATTCCTCTGGGATTATTGTGCGTACGAGCATTGAGTGAGTACGATTAACATATGATTGCGTTTCTCCTCTTGCCATCCCTTTTCCTTTCCCCTTTCTTTTTTTTTGTAGTTGTGCAGTAAATTTGGTAGGTCCCTTCAGGACGTTAGCGAGCCGGCCCACGTGGTCCGGCATTTTTGCAGTTCTCTTTGGTATTCGCGAGGCGAATATATAAACTCGAGGCCCGTAGTGTATTGCGTGCGCCCTAATCTTAGCCCTTTGCGTTCCCTCTCTACAAGCCCTTGAACTCCCTTCCCCTCGCCACCTGTCCTTTTTGCGTTGTAACCGAGGTAATATTTCAAAGGAGCCGTTATTGCGTTCTGGAACCTTCGGCCCGAGATCCCCTCACCTTTCCCTCCGCTAGCCTTGCCATTCGCGTATTGTAAACATTTGAGGGCCTCCCGAGGTCACTCGTCGGTGCTACACCGAGATTGTAGCTGACGCCCAAATATTGTTAGTATTCGCGTTCCGATCAGAAAGCCCCCCCCCCCGTTTCCCCCTCCGTCCCCCTTGCTCATAGCGTGTCCCCCGTTCCCCGAGTCCCCTCTCCCTGCGAATCCCTTTAAACACCATTGCGTCTCCTAGATCTTATTGCGTTAGTCTTCGATTCGATCTGTTACTTTACTTTGGTTTTCTGTTTATTTTTGTATTTTCACCCGCTATCAATTATACTCTTTTCTATCATACTCCGTGTTCCCTTTTCTTTTTGCGTTCTCCTCCCCCTCCGGTGTTGCGATAGCTAATTCGAGCAGACTCTGAGTAGACAAAATCTACCCAGTACGTCACAGCACGTACGATTTATTGCTTTATATCTATTAAGCGTATACATTATTAATATCTTCTGTGAGTGATTAAATTAGAACGCGCGACTCCAGATTCGAATGGGATTATATTACCGGTCGCAGTCATCGTTGTTTTGGCTTTGATTAATTCGTAGTTTAAACTTGCATAATTATATCCATACGAAAAATTATAATAAAATCACATAAAAATCATTATAGTTCTCACCCTCAGAAGAGGATTTGCGGACAGTCTAAAAGTTAAATAACTTTTATATAACCTCTGCACATTTCTTCGAAACCCATACATATTCCGCTTATCTAACAATATCTGATCAATTAGAATATCAAAGGCCTTGCTAAGATATAAAAACACCGCTACGGCAGGGGCTCTGTCATCCAGCGCTTTATACAATACGGAAAATATTAATTCAACTATTGCACATTTTGTAGAATCTTTTCTTAGAAAGCCAAATTGCCTGCTTAATAGTTTCATCTGTTTGAAGCTCATTATTCTTTTCACAAGGCACTTTTTCAAAGATCCTCAAGATGAGGTCGGCCTATAATTCATAATCACACTAGTGTCTTACGTATATGGTATGTAATTTTTGCTTTCTATCGAAGACACTAACTTACTTCTGCATGCTTTAAATCTGTTTTTAGCAGTTACTTTAAGGGAGCAGGCACAGTAATCATTTCGAAAAAATCGATTTTTTTTTGCATTTTCTAAAGGAGCATATTTCAAAAGTATTCTTTATTACCGTCAGCATAGCCGCCAACATTGCTACCTGCACTTTTAATAAAGGTACACGAGGATTGTTATCCATCTTTGATGCTATGGGGATTAAGTTGGGACCACACGCACACACATTTGCGAAGAAAGAGGATGCTACGCGAGTTCAGAATGCGAACCGACGTTCGCTAGAAAATACCCGAGAGACAAGAGTGGCTCGACGACAGCTCAAATTCAATGCTGCTGCAGCTACGAAAGCGAAGGAAGGGGTAATATATGGCCCTGGAATAGGTGATTAACTGTAAGTTCCAAAATAAATTTTTTATCTGCATGTGAATCGTACTCAAAGCTTTAAACGCGTTTTTCTCGAAACCATGTTTTCGAAGTCGGTAATCACTGTAACTTGAGAACGGTTTTACCGATCAGCTGGACCTTTTTCTCATTTATTATACAGGGTGCTTCTTTTATCTCTGCCACCCGAAATAACTCGTTAATTATCGACGTCACAAAAAAATGTTCCAAACAAAAATTGTACGGTGTGGAGGGGGCCATCAAATGTGAGCAGTTTTTTTTTTATTTCGGTGGAGACGTTAACGCACAGTGAAGATCAACTTCACTTTTTTAAATAGAATCTTACTTTTTTTTTTCAAACTTCTTGTGGAGCACCTCAAGCCGCATAAAAAAAGATTAGGGGGTCAAGTCGTTTAAGGTCATTCAAGGTCAGTATCGATGATACAATTCTAAATATCTTGGATCACTATCTTGGTAGTCTTATAAACGTTTGATATTTTCAAATTTATATTTTATTTCAAAAGATGTTCAAAATGACCTCCACCAGCCTCCAAACATTTTTGCAGTCAGACAGTCAGATTCTGTTTCGATCGTAGAATGCTTTCTGGAGTGATGCTGTTACACGCATTTATGATGCGTTCTCGCATGTTCTCCGGTGTTGTGCGCTCATCTTGATAAACTTTATCTGTATATCGACAATTATACATTGATGCTAACGGGGGCACCTTTGAATTGTAAAAATAAAAGGTAATAATCATGAAAATTATGCAAAATGTTTACAATAAAAATTAATCAAGAATGAACAAATGTAATCTCAGATTTCAAATAAACCCTGAAAGAAAAAATATGCTACTTTGCATTACAAAAAGTTGATAATCTTGACCTGACTTTGGCAACTCAAAGTAAAAGAATAGTTTGAACAGTTTTGATCCTTTTAGTCAGGTACTACAAATTGAGAATTGCGTTGAAGTACGTTGAAACATGCGATCTGCTCCAATACCGGCACCTGGCCGATGCTTCTTTTTATTTGACTTGCCCAGCTCTTATCTCATTACCATTTGGTTGTAGGCCATAAGTACCTCGAATGTTTTTCATGTAGAATTAGATGATCTTTCAGGTTTTGTGAAAAAACGGCACCGTTCTATTTAAAAAATCCAAGTTGACCTTCACCTAACCTTGACGGCTCCATCTACGATAAATCTGACTATACCATCTTCTTTCCCCCTCAAAATCCAGAAACTTTCATATAAAATGTATTTTTCGTATTTTGCTTAATTTACGAAATATCAGCTTGTGGCGATTAAAAAAAATCACCCTATATAACTCTAATATTTGTTTTATGACGCTAACAATTTGAAATCTTATTCTGTTAAGAAAAAAAAAATAGTTTTTTTGTTACACATAAACATACACAGCCGGAAATGTAAACGCACGCAAAGGGAATATTCAGATCTCACCTCGTGGCAACTACATTATGTACCATAATTGACGGTCATGACAAAAGGTATGGGGGCACGAACAATAAATACATCAAGCCATGATACCTTCATTGTCCAATAAAAATCTTTGCGATAGTTTTATATAGTCAGTACGAAGTAACACAATATAATACTAATATATATCTCCGAATTCAAGTTTGTCTTTAACTTTCAATTGTCAATCCTATTATAGTAATGCGCAAATAATGGTGGAGCTTAATACCAGTATTTTATCCAAGCAACTTCTTTAATTTAAACATTTCTCACGTCATTCTAAGTTGCATAAATAACCAACGTCTCCTTATATTTGCAGTTTATTAAATAAAAATTATTTTTACTGGAAAATCAGAAAAAAAGAATCACACGCAAATATAAGCTCCCAGAAACACACGCACGCTTAGGTACTAGGGGGTTGTATAGAAAGCCGCTGTTCACGTATAGATGCCTCTAGCTGTGTATGTGTGGGCAGTGGCAGATGTAGGTTATGTCATTTTGAAGCGTGAACATTTTCTATTAAAATTCAGTCATCACACGGAATCGTCTGTGTACAAAAGTGATTTTATATAACAGAAGTAAAATGGAACGCGATAAGTTGTTTTTCCAATGTGCACTTCTACATTATTTTGATTTGCAAAAAAGTGCAGCTGAAGCTCATAGATTGCTTGCGAAAACTTATGGGGAATTCGCTCCATCGGAAACAGTACGTAGAGATTGTTTTCGGCAATTTAAATCTGGTGATTGTGACGTTCACGACAAACAACGGCCAGGTCCATCAAAAACGTTCGAAGATGACCAATTGCAAGCTATATCTATCAAACGCTTAAAGAATTGGCTCAACAGCTCGGAGTCGATAAATCGACCGTTCTACGACGTTTACAAGCCATGGAAAAAATTCAAAAAGAAAGGACATGACTGCCACATGACTTGACAGAAAATACCATGGCTAATCGTTTAAACATTGCGATTTCCTTGCTTGCAAGACACAAAAAGAAGAGTTTCTTGTGGCGTATTGTGACCGGCGATGAAAGGCGGATTTACTTCGACAATCCAAAACACAAGAAATCATGGGTTGATCCTGGCCAACCAGCAACGTCGAGACCAATGCGAAACATCCACGGTCACAAAGTATTGTTTTGTATTTGGTAGGACATGGAGGGGGTCGTGTATTACGCGCTGATGAAACTGAATGAAACAGTCACCGCCGGATGTTATCAACAACAATTGAAGCGTTTCAATGATAATTTGATGCAGAAACGACCAACAATTGCAGCAAATCGCCGAAAAGTAATTCTTCTACACGACAACGCTCGGCCACATTAGTCGGAGGGCCGGTGACAGATTTCACTAAGCGTTTTCAGCACGGCCACATTTTCGACAGGCGCTAGGTACGAGGTTCGCATTACGAAAACCGTGATTCTGGCAGCCCAGCCCCGCTGCGTTTGAACACCTGGTCCAGGTAAAGAAACGCGATTTTCAAGTCATTTCAGCACGGTCAATTCGAACTCAGATCTGATCTACTATTCTGTGACATCATTAGTTTAAACAGTCAAACGTGTATCTCGTGTATAACATGACGTAAGACTGGATTATACCCATTTAAAATATACAAGGTGTTCCGAAATTACCTGACTAACCGGTATGGCGGTGTTTGGGAGGCACCACTGATCACGAAATGATTTTCATGGATTTCTCATTCTGGTTAATTCAAACTAAAAGTTGAATAAATAATCCTTGGCATATTCCAGTATCCTGATCATATATCGGAGGGTATGGCAAAAATTGTTAGATATGATATGAATTACTGGTGTATCACTTTACACAATCCATATGTCTGATGTCGGATTGTTCGCAAGCTGAAATCTGGGCGATTACCGTACATATGCCTACCAAAACCACCTACGTGTCTTAACGTTTCATGAGACGCGGGATTTCCGTCGCAAGTTACACTAATAGATTCGTCTACTAATTGGGCGCTACGTATAACCATCTACCCGGTTGGTGCATGGCCAATACAAGAGTATGCTCCAGGGTTACGAACCGTTTTGAACAGTGAAGGCCGATGGCCGTATCCATTTTCACGAATGTCAGCACTTCGCACGGTGCTAATCCTGTAAGAGGTATAGACGCATGTAAGGGATTGCATATATACTGGTTTCTGAAATGTTTACAATTTCTCAATTCCAGACTAGTCATTCGAAGGAAATTTCGATTTTCCTGATCCACAATCACGAGCTCTTCCATGGTTTCGATATAATAGTGTACCCCGTTTTCCGACTTTACGAGTCTCGGGTATATTTTGCTCACGCTGAATTTCCTCTGGCCTATCAAGGGAATAACGAGTATTAGAACGACGGCGTTTCCTTGACGAAAAAGCTTTCGTATCTGCTAGCCTCAAAAGAATTCGCGCTTCGTTGCGTTCGATTGCCACGAGTTCCGTTGGTAGGTGTGGCAGTGCGTCGGTCTGGTATTGTATGAGTTTTCTCAGTTGTAGCACCACCGCACTCACCTTGCCGCTCGCAATCTCGACTAGTAGCCAAACTAATTCCTTCCCGTCGTCCAACAGTGCCTCGACTATCACGCTTAGGACAGTGAGGACCTCGTCTAGCCTTTGTTCCTTTATCAAAATACTCATGTCTGCCATCAGAATAAGGTTTATTTGAGCGATAAGTTCTTGCAAAGCCAACTTATAAGTCTGGAGGTTGCTGAAGGTGTCATTGAAGAGATTTAACGTGGATTCGACTACCTGTAACTGATCTTTCATGCTCTCTTTCAGCGTTCGCTGGTTAGAGCGTATGGCGGCATTTCATGGTGGATCCTTTCCGCGTCCGAGGCGTCCATATTTCCAGTAATGGACTTTATAATCGATCCTAACCCGTCGATTGATCCCCTGCACTTATGCGCTGCATTCGGTTTCACGAGGTCGTGGATCGTTCCCATTCCGCCTTCTATTTTCTTCATCATCCTGGTCACGGAATCTGCAACGGCTAGACAGAGAAGGTAATTCTTTCCCTGTTTATCGCATATATAAAAGCTGGCGCAAATTAGTGCTGACGTCTGCTTCTCGCTTCATCACAGCCGTGAGGCCCATAGTCGCTGCTAGTCTCCAAGTGGCCTTGGTTCTGAGAGGGTTCCTATTTCCTCGTAGAATATTCCCGGGTTACTGGCAAAAATGGTCACCGTATACCCTTTTCCCGCTTCTCTGGAGTTTACTCGGCTCACTACCAGCAACACAGTTCTGCAAAAGTAATCGTGCGTTACCCGAAGCTGCCTAGACCGTGGGATTGCCTACGCAATGCAAATTCTTGCCTTCCCTCGGTTCCTCTTTTCCCTGATTTCGGTCGCGGCAGACTCCCAGGAGCCCATTCTGTTTCTGTGGCTCATTCCCGATGGACAGCATATACCGCGTAATTTATAGTGAAGGGACGGCCGTGGGGCCCGACGTGTTGGGACAGTTGGTGAGTGTGGCCCTTTGTCTCATCATTTTTCTCACTTTACGGACGTCTAGATTGGTTGTCTTAGGGAGTTTTCTCTAATTTACTTCTTTCTTTAACCTCTTTAGGAACGAATGGTGATACCCTGTCCTCGTCGGGACCAGTGCCCTGAATGATTGAGGGTCTTCGTGCGGAAGGCCCTCGAGATTCGTAGTCAGCGGGAGGTGCGCTGTCGAACGGTAGAGATCGTGTGAGGCCGGGAGGACGATTCCTGTGGCGAACCCACTAGCCAGGATGACGTATTGGGGATTCATCGTGTATTCCAGGGCGTGTTCCCTACCTGCGGGCAAAAGTCCTAGTTTCAATCTTCTGGAGCTAATAAATAGTGTGTCTTTCCCTTAGTTTCTGTGCTTAATCTTCTAAGGAGTAGGAGTTCCGCGGCTCCTGTTTCCCGGCTGTCGGGAGTTCTGCCTCCCGACCGAACAGTGACAGTTCGGTCGCCATATGAGGCGTAGAATTGTAAGTAAACATTGCGTATCTGAGCCATTCATCCCAATTTCCCTGGTCCTCGCCTATGTAGTTCTTAAGGTATTCTGCGAGCGTGTGATGCGAGCATTCTGAAGCACCGTTGCTTTCCAGATGTTATGCTGTCGTCTGGATCTTCTTTATTTTTCAGCAGCTTGCATACTTCCTTCAAGATCGAATTGAGGAAATACGTTCCTTTATCTGAGAGTATCGACTCTAGCGTTCCATATCGACAGATGATCTCTTCGACGAGGGCTTTCGCCACGGTTCTGGCTTTTCGGTTGGGGATGGTTACTGCCTCACTGTATTTAGTGAGGGCATCCTGGAATGTATGTACTTGTTTCCAGATGCTGTCTCAGGCAATGGTTCTACTATGTCAACGGCTACTTTTTCGAAGGCCCGTTCGAATGTGTCCGTTATAATCATTGGAACCCTTCCTTTCTCATGTAATTTGTTCACTTGGCACTTACGGCATGTGGAGATATAATCTTCCAGTTTCCTTCGGATTCCTGGCCAGTCGTATTTAATACAAATACGCTGCAGCGTTCTCTTAACGCTCTGGTGCCCTCATAGATGGGTATCGTGTTACTCTTTTATTATTTTCGCACGATCTTGTACTGTGGAGAACGTTACGCCACTGCCGTCTTCGCTCTCTTCACTCAGGCTATTATCTCCTCCTTCGGTAGGCGACAAGCATTTGCCCTGCTCTTCCGAGCTACTTTCCTTTCGGATCTCTGCGTTATCTCTGCTCCAACCGCACGGCTTCGTGGCGGGGAGTTTAGAGTCCTTCGCGCTTTCTTCTGGCCCTAGGCGGCCGTTCGGCTCGCAAGCTTCCCTCGCCTTCTTCGGGGGCCTTTTCGTGGCGTAAATACGACTTACCGCGTCCGCGTTAGTGTTTCATTTTCCGGCTTTGTACTCCACGTCAAACTCATACTCTGATAGTTTAATCCTCCATCTCATGAGTCTGGAGCCCTGATCAGCCAAGTCCCCGAATAGCCAAGTCAGCGGTGGATGATCCATGACGAACTTGACCCGGGTGCCGTAGATATACAGTCGGAATTGTGCTATCGCCCATACAAAGGCGAATAGCTCCTTCTCGGTCATAGTGTAGTCGTACTGCACCTTTAATAACGTTCGACTCGCGTAACAAATTAGCAAGTCTTCTCCAACCTTGCCTTGAGATAAGATAACGTCGACCGCTACTGTAGATAGGTACTGTAGAATCGGGACTGAAGTGTCAGTGCCTCATTTAATTTTTCGAAAGCGGCATCTCCGATAGCGATCCATTTGAACTTTGTATCCTTCCGGATAAGTTCGGGGCTTGGCGATTTTCGAAAAATCCTTTATGAACTTCCTGTAGTATCCGGCCAAGCCAAGGAGAGACTGAACTCCCTTGACGTTTTTAAGTATGAGGAATTCTTTTACCACTGCAAGTTTTTCTGGATCGGCTCACACACCTTCTTCCGAGATGATATGGCCTAGGTAGTGCATTTCAGGTTGTGTGACGAATTTGGCTTCCCTCAGGCGCTCGAATACCTCTTTCAAGCGAGCGTTGTGCTCGTTTAAATTCTTTCCGTATACCACTATGCCGTCTAAATAGACATAGCATTTTACTCCTTAGAGTCCTGCCAGTACGGAGTTCATCAACCGCTGGAAGGTAGGGGGAGCATTTTTTAGACCGAAGGGCATCCTGTTGTACTCGATAATGCCCATGCGGAGTGGAAAACGCCGTTTTCCCCCTATCTTCCTTTGCCATCGGGATCTGATGGAATCCTGAGGCGAAGTCCAAGGTTGAGAAATATTGAGCCTTTCTCAACTGGTCCAATGTCTCGTTGATATTGGGCAGTGGGTACGAGTCTCATATGGTGACTTCATTTAACTTTCGAAAGTCCACCACTACTCGCATGCGTCGCTCTCCCGTTGCATCGGGTTTCTTTGCTACTACTAGCAAAGGGACGTTCCACTGGCTTGTGCTAGGCTGTATTATACGATCGGCTAACATCTCCTTCGCTTGTCTTTCGACCTCTTTCTTATGGAGTTCAGGCAGGCGATACGGGTGCACCTTAGACGGTCTTGCCCCTTCCTTGAGAGGGATTCGATGCTCCACCACGTGAGTGCATATTCGCTGATCAGTCCTGCAAGAGCCCCTCTTTCCTCACTGTTCAGGTGCGCCAGGTCAAGTTGGCTTTGCAGCCTCTCTATGCGTCTGGCATCTCTTTCCGTACTTACGACGCTTACGCGCAACGTCTCGCCCTTATCTCCTCCCTTACCCGAGGGGGTCTCTATTCAGCTCGAGTATCACGGTCGGTCGTTGCACCTCCGCTTCTAACTCGGTCATGTTGACCATGCTCACCACACAGCTGTTGCCCTTGGGCTGCGTCATGCACGAGCCCATGATAACACCCGTGGTAACTTTGGACTTTGCAAGTAGTCCGACATTCCTGCTAGTGGTAGCAACGTAAGCGATTGTCACGCTCCTTGGCGGAAGTTTTATTCTTGACCTCCCGTCGATCAGGGGCATGCAATGACCGTAATGTTTGAAGGTCTCTCCGCTGATTATGTCTGGCGTGTACCCTTTAATGAATTCCATGCCCAATAGTCCGTGCACCGTCAGTGGTACATCATCCGGCACTACATAAAACCAGTGTTTCACGGTGACGGCTGGGGTCTCGAGGACGACTTCGGCCTTGCACAAGGACATGAGTTTCTCTCCTCCCATGCCCTGCAGCTCTATATCACTATCCTGGATAACGGTGTTCGGCTGCAGGCAGCTTTTCTGGATAATGCTGCACTGTGCTCCGGTGTCGACCTTCAGTGCCAACACTTATCCGACTGCGAGGGGAGAAACGATGTCGAAATCGCTTGCGGCTGCGGTATTTGAGGGTAAGGTCACCTGGAGTAGTTTCAATATCCACCCCGGTTGTCTTTCTTTGTGCAGACGAGATTCTCTGACCTGTCTCCCGACAAGAAGCGTATTGAGACTTAAGGTACCCAATGTTCGCTTGCCAGCATTTTCGAGGCTAGGGGAGGTTTGAACGGGATTTGGAGCATTCCGTCTTTCGGCAACGTCTTGCCGGGGGGGTCTCGCATCGATCCCTGTTCCTTCTCTGGTTTCCTCCTTAACCTCTTCCAACACTCCTTCCAAGTGTGCCCTTTGAGTTTGCGATACGTGCAGACAACGTCGACCTGATTGATAGCCATTTTCTGTTGCGGTGTCGGTAGGCTGACGCGACCCGACTTGCGCGTGCAATCTCGTGCTATGTGTCCGGCATTAGCGCAATTGTAACAGATTTCCCCCCTGCCGCTTGGCCTAGCATGGACTTCCTACCGTTTTAGGGCTGTCCCGTCGTGGTTCCTTTCGGTTGCACAATTTTACTAATTTCGATAGCACCGGCGATCGACTCGTGAAGGGTCTCATAGTTTCGTGATCAAACCAGAATCTGATCTTGTCCGTGCAATCCATTTTCAAAGTTAGCGACCCTTCTAAATACGGTCATGCATGACCTTATGAAACCGTCTAACTCGTTTCCATTGCTTCGGTCGAAAGTCTTGATGTTCTTCAACATTAGCCCTATATCTAACCGTTGCGGTCCGATGTCTTTGCGACTCGTATACCTCGTCCTGCCAACCTTCCCCTTCAGGTACGTTTCCAGGTCAGCTGGATCCTGGACGGGCTTTCTATGTTCATCCCTGTTGCGTAAGGGAAAGGACCTCGGACCATAGTTATCACGTTCAGTGGATCTGAGACGGCAGTACACACGTAGAGGCGCGGGATCTCTTCATTAACCATTGAGTCCGATACTCCCGCCGGGGGAGTTCGTCCTCCGGTGGCCATATCGCCCAGTTGGTCTAACAGAGTGTCGTCGTACTCGTCAAAGGCCCACCCCCTTCACGAAACTATCCCGAACTGAGCATTTAAGCTACCCGAGATAGCCGCCTGCCGATTCGCGGGTATGCGCCCTGACGGCGAGAGGGTCCATAGTGCTCTCCCAGCTCTGAAAGTAATATCTCCGACCGCTGCTTCTAATCCGGTTAAGGCGTTAACTCTCTCGCTATCCAACGGTGAGTCAAGAGAACCTCCCCTACGTAAGGGTCACGGACCAGTATCGCCCGGCATGTGCCAACTCGCGCGGAGTGTGCCGGGGGTTTAGCGTGACTTGTTTAGAGACTACTATCTGCTCGAATGGTTTCGGCTAGTATTCCGTACTGGCTTTGGAAATTTTATAGGCTTTAGAAATTGGTCACCGCCTCTTATAGAATAGTGCTCCACTCCATGGCGTTGACCCTCCGGGATGGCATTGATAGTAGTCGGGTTGACTCGTGCTCGTCTGGGTCCCGCTGTCAGTCGTAGACGTCCTTCCTGGCGCCGTTAAACCGCTGGGTGTCCTCGTGTATCGACGATACTTGCGCGACCTTTTCTAGCAATAACGCCTACTGCGTAGCGTTTTGCAGTTCGTACCTCGAAGTCTCTTGTCGGGTGGAACTTCTATCTCGATTCAATTACCGCGTGTTGAATCTCACCAGGTTATTTGCCCCAACAACAGTGTGTCGGGTTCAGCTATGGGTTTCTTTTACCGATTCCGGTTTTTCCCGTACGGGCTGCTTGATCGTTTCAGACACTTCCCGTTTCACTACTTCACTTTGGCAGTATCCCACCGCTGCCACCAAATTTGTTGTGTCGTAACGTCTCGGAGACGAGGGAGTTCGATCGAGAGTATAGAGCTAAGATATTTTTGGGATCGTTGCCGGTTAAGGAGTTAGAACTCGCGTGAATATAATAAAACAAAGGTTTATTGAAAACAATTGAAAGAGGTACAAGTAGTTCGACGTTCGTCGATTCGTAAATTATAGGCACCATTGTGTTTTCCTATTTCCTGTACCGAGTCTATTCCACGAGGCCACCTTATCCGTTCGGAGACTAATAGTAGACTGCCATTTTTTGGAGGTGCAGCTATAAGCTGCGCTTCCGCAAAATGCGTTGATTGAGCGATTTTCAATTCTATACGGTGGTTGCCACGTCGGCTTCCGTCCTGATTTAGCACATTCTCACACGCGCGGACTGCTAGACCTGGTGTTGGTGGTTTTCTCGCATCCGAGATACTCCCAGAGCAACATAATTTATTGGCAATAAACTGTCCATCATTCGAGGTTTTTTGTGTATACGGGTATATCAAGAACTACTGCATCGAAGGTCTCCTGCTTTTTCTTGTTCTTGTATTTACAGTCGGGACCAAAAAAGGTGACACTAGGAGTTCAATGAAAACGTCGTCATTCCAACTAGAAAGTGACTTTGCATTTTCGTTATTAGGTGTTCCAGCTCGCAAATCATCATCCACGTCGTGCGTTTCATTTTCAGGTATTCCATTTTCGTCTGACGATGGTGCTGCTGATTTATTAGTGTTGGATTCTTCAAATTGGAATATAATTCCGACAGTATCGTGAAGTGTATCCTTGTCATTAAAAGTTTCCGCAAACCTATCGAAATTATGAAAAGCAACTCCGGTACTCAGGTGTGAAACTAAAGATATACCTGCTGGAGACAATTGTGATTCTTCAGTTGCAGCATAAGATAGCTCAGTTTCAAATTCGTCAATTACATTGTACGAGCAGCAAATGCCATATCCGTTCAAAATATCAATCACTTTTCTGCTCCTCGTTAAACTTTTCAACGTCATGCCAAGAGTCATGTGTTTTGATGTTTTAATTGTTCCAATTGAGACTGCATAAATAAGATCTTGTAAGAAAGAATTGGCTTTTCTCATATGACCGGGATTATTTCTCGTCGTATAAAATTTATGCAGACATTTGGGTGTTGAACACTCACCTTTCACCAAATCTTTGGGTGTTAAATGTTCAGGTAGATCTTCTTTTTTAATACTCAACAGTTCTCTTCTTAAAATTAGTGCAGCTCTTTGTAGAATATCCTCCTCTTCTAAAAACGCGAATATTTACTCACCTATATAGTTATCAATACCTTTTGCAAAATCAATTTTTCTGTGGTGCATTGTGATGATTTTAACTTCATCACGAAATTGGGACCTGATTTTTTGTTCTAGGTGCTGCTCACAGAAGGAAAGATCTACGTGATTTTCGACATTTTCACCAAATATTCCAGTCAAAATTTCTGTATAAACAGTGAATAATGATGATAAAAAAATTTCGTGTCTACCTTTAACTATTTCATTTTCTATGTAATGATGCAGTTTATCGAAAGCTCGTTTATGATTGTCTCTGGCAGTATGCCAGGTTGATTTCTTTTTGCTTTGAAAAGATGACTTGTATTGATTGTAGTATGCAGATTTATAAATGGCATGTTATACCACTTCACTACACGTTGCACATTCATCAATTTTTGGTAACATTTCGAGGTCATTCCTATCAGCGGCGTATTCCTTTATGACAGCCTTTTCACCAATAATGCACTTCTATAATTTCGTTTTATGAGTTTTCCGATCTTTTCCATAAAATATGCATACTTTTGAGGGTTGTTGGGTGATGGAATTGTTTGATATTTCCTGTAGAGGTTCTGGTACTGAAATTTCTTCAGATGAAGTCGAAGGTTGTTGGAGGGTGTAATTGCTTGGAATTTCTTGGGATGAATTATCTGACTGCGAGCTCAACGATATTGATGGGCTTTGATCAGAATATTTTTTTTCCTACAGCCGTAAAGCTTTTGTAGCATCTTGGATGGTATTCACTGATTTCATCCACTGCGATAGGTAGACTACGCCCGTGATACTTGATTTTATATGCATTTCTCAGAGGTAATATAGTTTGACACTTTTCTACTGATTGTTAAATAAATAACATAATTTTTTCATCACAGTACTTTCCACATATCGCACAACAATTTATTATTGATGCCATTTCGGCCGTAATTGTCGTATTGTTACTTATTTATTATGATCATAATAAATCACGTCGCGCGCACTCGCCATGACTACACGCAATAGGCACAACGCCGCTATGGAATCGAGGTTCGGAACTCTGCGGCTAGCACCGTCTCTATCTTACACGTAGGAACGAGCCGAATCGGAAAACGCCGAATTTTGTTGACAGGAGTCAACTGCCAACCGGTACTCCCCGCGCAGGCCATACTTTCATCAGAAATCGCGGAACTTTATCAACTATTTTCGAGGTGTTGGTAACTGAATTTCGATCTGGCGTTCTACGAGTGTTATAGGGCGATATAATACTTCATGAAAAGAAAATTGTCAGATCTGCTGCTACCACTTAAAAATATATATATTTTTTAAATGAGTATAATCCAGTCTTACGCCATGATATACACGAGATACACGTCTGACTGTTCAAACTAATGATGTCACAGAATAATAGATCAGAGCTGAGTTGGAATTGACCGTGGAGAAATGACTTGAAAATCGCGTTTTTTTACCTGAATCAGGTGTTCAAACTCAGCGGGACTGGGCTGCCAGACTCGCGGTTTTCACAATACGAACCCCGTACCTAGCGCCTGACGAAAATGTGGGCGTGCTGAAAATGCTTAGTGAAATCTGTCGCCAGCTCTTGGACTACATGTTGCTAAAGCCGTGAAACAAATCCTGATGGAGCTCAAATGGGAGGTGCTCCCGCACCCAGCGTATTCTCCGGACCTTGCTCCAAGCGATTATCATCATTTCCGATCGATGCAACACGATTTGGAAGATACACATTTTCATGACTATAGAGAAGTCAAAAAATGAGTTGCTGAATGGATTGGCTCGAAAGACAAACAATTCTTTCGCCGTGGAATTCAACTTCTGCCAAAAAAATGGGAAAAAGTCATAGCTTCCAAGGGCAAATACTTTGAATAATATATTCACATCGTTTGTTATTAAAATAAATGCTTTAAAAATAGAAAAAACAGCGACTTTCCATGCAACCCCCTAATATTAAATTTAAACTACGCTAGAGTGAAAAATAAAACTAATATTATCACCATCGCTTTAATCAAGAATATCACACTCAAGATAAACAAACAGTCAATTAAAAGATATTAAATTTAAAATGCATCAAAAAATTTTCAGATTTTAGAGTTGTAAATAATTTAGTTCTATTAGATAATTCATAATGTATCAAATAAACAACGAACACCAATCCTAATGGGGGAAGAACAAACCAAGGAGAGAAACGAGCAACAAACATAATATTGTAGATTATTCATCTAGAATGAATTCATAGTATTTTAGTTTAAAGGATAGATTTGAAGAATAAAAGTGATTTTGTCATATTAATTATTTGAGATCAAATATTGTTGATACTTAAGTTTTCTTCTTTCCAACTTATTTAATTTTTTTTTAAAGTCTCAATAAAACCAAATATCAGTATAAACAAAACTTTGTCTACACTTGTATATAGATTTCAATGGAAATAACTCGTTCTTTTTACTAGGAAAAGTGGTAACACAGAAAACACAAAGTAAACGTCCTATCGCCAATGCTATAATTTTCTATTCAGGGATATAACAGTTGCGCACATTAGGTGTTTCCCAGCTATTTCCCTTGAATAGGGAATCATTGTCGAAATCTTACTGTGTGTTTCCTGGAACGCCATTCTAAAGAAGATAACAAAAGAAGAAGCTTACCAGATACTTTGCCAAAATCTCTGAAGATACGAAAATCCGTATCCCCTGGAACAATACCACTTTGAAATATTTCTTGAGCCAAGGATGATGCATACGGATATGGCACAGTTCGTGAATAAACCTGAGACAGAAAAGACAAATTATATTTAAAATGTAATTGGTTATACTATTAAATGAATTTAATATAAGATTTTTACTTCAAGAATCCAAGCATTTCCTGGTCCAGCTTGGAACAACAATTCACGACCTCCAGCACCACAAGCTTCCAGATTTATAAAAGCTCGAACTTCTTTTGCCCAAGGATGCTGAGTTATGAATCCATGAGATGCCTGCATGAATTTAAAAATTCAAAAAACAATTTAATGTATATTTTCATGTTTTATCTATATCCCTTAAATAGATCAACTTCATCTACCTGCATTAAATTCTCTTCTGCTCCATTAAATAAAAATATAATATTATGCTTGAGAAATTTAGCATCCTGAGACATTATACGTAGTACTTCCAACATCACTGCACAACCAGCCCCATCATCAGACCCACCTATAATATTGATAGAAATAATAACAATAATAAATTAATTATTACTTATATATTATTAATATAAGAGTTAATTATTCCTACTTTAAAATTGGACTTTTAAATCTGATGCAAAATAAATGTTCATAGTAAGAGAAATTTAACACAAAAATTAATTTTTTATTAAAGTTTATGTGTCTATAGGTCTAATTTTAAAATTATACTTGCCAGGGCTTTCTGGAAACGTATCAAAATGACAGTTTAAAAGCAAACTATGCTTCGAAGGCCTATATGGACTAAGTTTAACAATAACATTCTGAACGTTTCTATAAACGTTTGTCATTCCATCCAGAAAAGTTAAAGGAAATGCGCCACTATGTTTTGTAACATCCATAACAACTTTGTAATCTGTGCTAGCATCTTTAATAATATCATTTATCACTGTCGTAAGGAACTTCACAGCCAATATCTCATTTTCATAACTTCCTGTTATTCGAGGACCAATAGATGTTAAATTAACTACATGATCTCGAGCTCTTTCTGCAACAAATCTTCCTGGAAATGAGGCTTCTGTATTAATAAAATGAGGCGTTGGTAAATTTTTCTCCAGCACAATAACTATTAGTGATATGGCAAGAAAATAGGTGACCACAAAAAATAAGTGTTGTGTATCATTTTGTTCGATGTACTTCTTCTTTGAAAAGGCCTTATTCGTATACAGAATATCATAAGAAGATCGCCTGACTGAATGTTGGCGTAGTCTAACTCCGTCTTGCTAAAATATAAACAAATTTCGATTAGTAACTCCTAATTTATACATCACCATTTTATCAAAATACCCGGCTGAATAGTTTAAATTTAGGTTATGTTATGATTAGAGATATGTATTTTATTTAAAGATAGCAGGAAAGAAAAAGTCGTACCATCATTATTGCTGTTCCTTTATCACATAAATAAATTAGTTTCAAAGGCACTTAACAAAAACGAAAATGTTAGTTAATAACTGAAAGCATTTCTCTGTATTCACCACTGCATTTTTCCATAACATATAGTCATCGAAAGAAGTGCGATAAACGCTCTAGCGATGGTATTATATAAAGTAGTCAGATGTGCTCACGCGCAGCTTTTTAATCGACTATCAGTATATACATATATATATGTATATGCCATACAAGGTGTTTCATAAATGTGCACTGCACTGATTTACAAACACTTTCTCATAAAAGTACCTGTTCAAGTTGGTCGACCAACTTTTATTTTTTAAACTTTTTTTTACTCCAATTGTTTGATAGTCTTTGATAGTCAATAGGATCGACGTATAGTATGGACTACGCATAGACATAGGAAAAATGATCGGCTGAAATAAAAAGATAACGACTGATGGCGGCCAAGCCCTTTCTTTCTAATCAGCAGCCGAAGTACGAAAGTATAAAGAACATAAGTAACATAAGTAACCAATAGGAGCATTAGAAAAGGAGAGTGATTAGCCGTCACCTCATTTCCTCTTTGTTTATTTGAACGGTCATTTGTTTAAAGGATTTAAAGTAGGGATCTCGTAATCCATATCCCCCCAAAAAACACTTACGTGTAAAAAAATTCGCCAAGTACAGGAATACTGTGAATTCCTCTAAAAAATAGTGTTGAAATCATATTATTAAGGCCAAATACATAAGTCACTACATGTTTGCCTATTATACAGTGTTTCTTAAGCCCCGGACAAGAGACATACAGTTAGATCCGGCGTAAAAAAATAAAAATAGTGGCGTCAACAAAATTCAAAATTTTTAATTAGTTTATTAATTATTACGGGTTAAAATTAGCCAATCATAAGCGTTTGAGAACTGGTAAGTATTCCTCAGGCTCCTCGCAATCCGGACAGCCAATCATTTATTTCCCCACAATAACAGTGACCGGTGGATACGTAAATTAATTACGTAAATAAACAAAAGAATAATGCAAAATGTTATATTTTAGATTTTCTTTGAACAGACATCTTGGAATTAAATATTGGCCAGAAGATACGTTTTGCATTATTCTTTTGTTTATTTGCGTTACTCTTTTGTTTATTTACGTAACTAGTTTACGTATCCAATGGTCACTGTTATTGTGAGGAAATAAATGATTGGCTGTCCCCAGTGGGAAGAGCTTGAGAAATACTTACCAGTTCTCAAGCGCTTATGATTGGCTAACTTTAACCCGTAATACTTAATAAACTAATTGAAAATTTTGAATTCGGTTGACGCCACTATTTTTATTTTTTCACGCCGGATCGAACGGTATGTTTCTTGTCCGGGGCTTAAGAAACACCCTGTATAATCTAGCACTAGCCCATCATTTTAATTGTATTTTCGAAATTTCCTATAACAATTTCGTTACTCTTTTACATTACTACTGCTTCCCGTAGTTGATTATGATTTAATGATCATTCAATAATTAATAAAACTTTAGGTGATTCCTTATCGAGTACTACTTGGCGGTTACGTGCATTTCTGGACATAAATTTGTGTTAATTATGCCAGTCATCAAACACAAAACCAGTATCAACTTTCTATATACAGAATATTAACAATAACTCGTCAAAAATAATCACGGTAAAAGCATAACAAACATGCAGTATTAGAAGTCTATTAATACGTTCGAAGTAAGTACTTTGGAATTCCTGGCACGGTCCTGCTGATATTTATTCCATTTTTATTGACTCTTTTATAATTTGTGAATAAAAACAGAAATTTATCACCAGTAATATTATTTTTTACAGATGGCATCGTCGAACAGCAAAGGCTCAAAAAGACCTTATGAACGATTCAAATATTCTGAACAATATTTAAGAGAGACTGTCAATGCTATTCATGATGGTATGCTATTCAGCGCCACAGCAACAATTTATGTACATACAGCGTGCCAAAGTCAACAAACATTGCATAAAAGATGCATCGCCAAAGTTTCTGATCAGCACAAGATGGGACCTAAGTCAATAATTACAGAGGCAGAAGACGGTCGCATAGAGAAGTAGATTTTAGGTAAGCCTCAGGTTGGATTCCTTATACATCCGGACGACGTGAAAGATGCTGTATAGCGTGTCATGGAGGAACCTCTACGAGAAAATCCATTTACAAATAATTTGCCAGGTGAAAGATGGATGGTTCCTTTTTTAAAAGGTATCCAGAAATTCGTAAGAAAATACAGATATTATCTCGAAGGCTAGTGCCTGTGTCACTGAAGAAGTGCTGAGGAACTGGTTTGCTGATTTGCGAGTCTTTTTGGAAGAGAATAATACTCTCAATATTCTTGACAGAACGCACAGTATATTTAATGGCAACGAGCCAAGCGTGTACACCTGTCCTAAAAGTGGGTTGCTATTAGGCGCAAAAAGCGAGAAGAATCTCTATGAAATTACGAACGCCAAGGAAAAAGAGTGCATAATGGTTCTCTAAACGTTCTCTGCTGCTGGCGACGCAATATCACCGATGATCGTATTTCTCTATAAAAGAATTCCGGTGCACATTGCACAATGAGTTCCAGATGAGGTCCCAATTGGTCGATCTGATAGCGGTTGGATGTTGCACGTCAAATTTTTTTAATATGTCGCCAACGTGTTTTATCCATGGTGCTTAGGAAATAACGTACAATTTCCTGTGCTGTACTTCCTTGATAGACACAAATCGCATATTAGCTATGAGCTTCGAGAATTATGTGTCAAACACAAAATTATTCTGTACTGCTTGCCACCCAATCTCACCCACATAATGCAGACATACGATGTTACGATATTCAACCCGTTAAAGGCACATTGGAGAAAAGTAATTAATGAACACAAGCAACAAACGCAGAATGCGATTACGAAAGAACTTTTGATCGATTGCAAGTTAACGAGGAAACTATTCAAAATGGTTTCGAAACCTGCGGATTGTACCCCTTCGACGGGAATGCGGTTAATTACAACAAGTGCATTTAGACCAAAAGAGACAATTTCAGCAAAGTGCTAGAACACTCACCTATCTTGACGGAGGACTTTACTGCAGCGAAGGTCATCGAACACGTTATTGGACCCGCAAAGACGGAATCGTTTACGAACACGAAAAATTCGAGCAGATATGACGGTGCTACCGACCCGCTATTTGCCCCGTGGACAATTTGCACTGATCACGTCGAAGGTATAAGTACACTTAACGATGAAGAAAAAATTCCCGAAACTCCAGTCCAAACTGAAAAAAAATGATGCTCTGATTTAGAACGACGCAGTACTGCAATAAGTTGAGGGAGACATTTCGTTTCCAATCGAAGAATCGATAGATCTTTATTGTAAGTTAGGTTGTAGCCATTCGTTGTGTTATCGGAGTCGCCGTGCTGGCGGCTAAGTCGGTCACTGCGATCGCCATTTTGAACCCTTCTTGCTTGCGCTGGTTTGTTCCCGCTTGCGCCCTCTGGATGCTCTGCTAGTTCAAACCCCAAAGTTGACTGCACGCAGACACGTTGTCGCCACAAAATGCTGAACACTGTACGGGGTGTTGTCGTTAATGCCCTTTTGACTTTCACGGTTGCCAGTCAAATGTATTGTAAGGCCCAATTGGTAAAGCCGTTTTACGTTCACGAGGTAGGTTTTTTGATCTCACCCCCGGAGTTCAACACCCTGAAGTCGTGAGGAAGATCCTTCCTGCGCCACTGCACTTTCCGATCCGTTGCACCGATTTCCCGATCGGGGCTTTGCACTGAGATCCGTATTCAAAGTTCGTAAGTCTGGCAAGGTCGAAAATATGTTGCACAATGAGTTTTCTCGATATATTATTATAACTGTTTATTCGCTTAGATACTTCTTATTACACTTGTACTTGTTCAGGTTCTGGTTGACACTTTAGTTTGGGGCTAACCGGAAACGTAATTGAAAAAAAAAAGCACGAATGACCTTATGACCAACTACTGGAAGAAATGAATGAGAACGAATATTTTCATACTTACTACATTATTATTAAAGAATATCGACATAAAATAATATTCATTCGTTCTAAATACGCTTTCCTTTTTACGAGATTTTGTGGAATCCGGAACATACAAAATCCTTTTTTTTTTTGCAGAATTCGAGCAGTTCAGTATGCAGCATCCACCTACTTCGCTGTATACCCAATTCAATTTTTTATAAACAACTTTCTCGATGTAAATTTGATGTTATCAAAACTTACGTTTTCTCATTCTGACTCACTACGCAACAGCTTTTTAATGTAACATAACCTCTATATGTTTTTCTTATTTACAAGTCCTTACATAATAAATTTTCAAAGGAAATTGTCATATATTATATTTGGAAATTATGCAGCAAGTTACGAATTTGTTTTCTACTTACGTAATCTAGACGTTTCAAAAGAAATTTCTACAAATTTTTCACTGCACGTGGTACTGATAGAATTAAAAATTGAATTTACCTGCGTAAGTTAATTTTTCCATTTCCGGTTAGCCTCAATACACGTATACACTACCACAAATGCTCTTTCGCCAGCATCTTACTCGAGGGACTCTAGCCAACCTGCGTAAACTTGGCCGGCCAACTTTTATTTTCTAACCTTTTTTTTTATTCCAATTGTTTAATAGTCGTATGATAGTGTTTGATAATCTTGTAAAAACGATTGATAGTGATTAGTCTTTTCAAAATATCAAAAATAAAATCTGGTGCGAAGTTGGCCGGCACTTTTTTGTTTCTAACCGGATTTTGTTTTTCCGGATCTTAATCGATGCAAATCGTTTGATAGTTACGAACGGACTAATGAAAACGTTTGATAGCCCACCGTATGTTAAAAAAATTAAAAAAAACCATACGCGAATCAAGGATATCAATCGATACGATACAATCGATTCCTCGATCAGTGTTCTGAAAAAACTATTACCTATCAATCGTTTCGTCGATCCTATAACACGATTGGAAGTAAAAAAATTTTGCAATATAGTCTAATTCAACGGACACAGCGATCGAAGAATCGATTGGGATCCTTCTTTCGCGTATGGGTTTTTTCATTTTTTTTAACAAACGGTGGACCACGAAGCCTAGATAGAAGGAAAACGCTCGCTAAAAACTTTCTCGCCGTATTAGTGTACTTAAAAATGAGGAAACATCGGTTACAATGATTCTGCACAAGGGCGGCGGTAATATTCGGGAGTTCGGACTTTTAGCACATGTGACTTGATAAATAATAAATTGGGTTGTTTAATATAATTGTTGTAATTTTTTACAAATGTCAATTTAATTTGATTAAAAATGGTAAAATATTGTATTGTGAAAGGTTGCACAAATAGCAAAAACAATAAAAAACTAAAAAAAGGAGTTGAAACAACAAAGAAATTCTTTGTCTACGCTGCCTAATGTAAGTGTAACCTCAAAACTTCCATCTACTGCATGTAAAAATTAATTAAAAATATTTTTATATTTTGTAATATCAATGTCGAAAATAACATTATTAAACTTAGAAATTTATAAAATGATAAAAATAAAAAATAGCTCGGAAAACAGAAATAGTTAACATATATCGGAGAATTGTTCTTATTACAAATTTCACTTTTACAGCACCAAAAAAATCAAAAATACATAATATAATACTGTACAGAAAATAAGAAATTCATAAAAATGTTTGTTCCAAAAAGAAAATCAACGAAAATGTCCATATTTTTTTTATTTTTAAAGTTTTAAATTATTTTCAAATTAAAAAAATACAAGTTGTTAAATCTCTACCATTTCTTATAATGTTTGTTACCTTAATAATAATAATGACTATGATATTATTCTATCAAGCGACGAAATTGTCGCATATATTGCTGGCTATACGGTGAGAAAGACAAGCCGCTATACCAAGTGTTTCACATCCATTGATACATTACAGTCAACTGATAAAGCTGTAAGTGGACGAGACAAGTTTATTGAGCTATGAGTGATGGTGCTTTAATTTATTCTAGTAAAAACTTATTTCTACTCATTAAAAGTCTTGAAGAAGACGTTCTAACAGTTCTAGGAACAAAAACTATCAAGTGCAATATAATGCCTCAAATTTTAGATAAAATATCATTAAGAAAATCACTTCTTTTAGTTGGATGTCTGAGCATACTAAACAAGTAACCGTTGAAATCATCAAACTTGAATTACATCCGGAATGGTTTAATGGAAAAGTTCGAGCTCAAAGATTTAGGAAACGCCAAATACTGCCTTGGTATCGAAATAATTCAAACTGATCAATATATTCCCATGTCCCAATCCGGATTTATTCGTGATATCATGCTCAAATTTGGTATGGTAAAATCAAATCCGGTATCAACTCCGGCGGACCTTAATCAAAAGTTGAAAACTTTTACCACAGAGAGGAACACAAAAAGACCATATCAAGAGCTGATAGGAGCCTTGAATTATTTATCCGTAGCTACTCGACCCGACATATCTTTTATAGTCAGTGCTTTGAGCTAATCTAACACCTGTTATGGAGATCAGCACTGGACAGCCGCAAAACGTATTATTCGTTATCTGAAGGGAACGATTAATCTCGGTATCGTTTACACGAAGAACTCTCATACAATCCAGGGATTCGTGGATGATGAATGGGCAAGTTGTCAAATTGATCGGCGTTCTTATACAGGTTACGCCTTTATTATGAACAACGCAGCTATTTCCTGGGAATCCACGAAGCAAAGAACGGTTGCACTTTCCTCGACTGAAGCCGAATACATGGCACTCACAGAAGCAACCAAGGAATGGTTGTATCTTCGAAAATTTGCCTTAGAACTTGGACTACATGGAATTAACAAAATATCAATTAAAATTGATAATCAAAGTGCCTTAATGTTGGCTAAGAATTCAGTTTTTCACGCTCGATCAAAAAATATTGATATTCGGTATCATTTCGTCCGAGAAGTACTGAAAGAAGATCATATCGACATCGAATACGTTTCAACGAATGATATGGCTGCCGACATTTTAACAAAAAACCTATCAAAACCAAAGCATTACAAATGCATGGAATTACTCGGAATTCGATCTATTTGTCGAGATCGCACTATTCGAGGAGGAGTGTTGGAAAACGAGTGAGCGCTGATCGACAAAAGGAGATCGATATGATGAAGTTCTGTTTTCTGTTAATTTATTCATCTTTCTTCCTGTTATATCTGAGCAACATATAAAGATAACAAATTTTCGATCGTAGGAATCAGACTCTAGAGTGCCCAGTTCAAAAACACACACAATCACAGTCAAACACAATTTGATGACTGACCTTCATAAGTAGATTAATAGACTGTTGTTTTTGACGTTGCATCGGAACCTGCGGAAATCGCCCATGCCTGTCCTAGACCCACTAGTTTTTATTTAAATAGTTGAACCGTTATTGGCAGGTGATATTATTTTTTTTTTTTTTGGAATCGACTGAGTTTAATTTTTTTTGGTGAAAGTTGTAGCCGATTAAAAAAAAGTGAATGCTTGCAGCAAGTTCGAAAAGTATTGAAAACAGAAATACATATAATCATATATGAATAAATATTTAATCACCCACATAAAGATTATAAAATGAATATAACGAATATATAAACTATATTGAATATGATATATAACGATATCTGGGGCCTAGGGATGCAGCCCAAAAATCGCAAAGTGTTGGGAACGTAAGCCCTTAATTAATAATGATTTTTAAAGTCATTCAGAATAATAAAGAGCATGGCCGTACACGTCCAGACAATTGAAGGGCCGCGTTCTAAAATCGGTTACTGCGCTTGGAGGCGGATAAAAGTATTATCCAAGTAGGTTGAAAATAAAAGTGCGAAATGTGATAGACAAAAAATGTGTCTGTATGAGGCTCGTTCCGACGCATCTTTAATGTCGAGGTCACTTTTTTGTACCAAAAAAACTTTTCTAGATAAAAAATAAAAACGCACTTTTTTTTACCTAAAATAACATGCAAAAATCAATGGTTCTCAAAACTCAAACTGCATTTTCTCGAGAAGTACTTGACCAAATCGCGGCAAATTTAAACTACATGTTCATGACTCATTGGCGGAGCCGATGATTCAGATCAGAATGTTGCAGCGCAAATTGTTGTAAATATCATAATAGACAAAAAAAGCGTGTTTTCCACATTGGGAATGTTTTTTTGTGCAAAAAAATGGCCTCGACATAAACGATGCGTCTGGACGAGTCTCATCCAGAAATATTTGTTGTTTATCACATTTCGCATTTTTATTTTTAACCTATTTTGACAATTCTTTTACCCTCCCTCTGAGCGCGGTAACCGATTATAGAACGCGGCTCTTCAATTAATTTGTGTTGGGGGTTTTTTTTTGGGACCTAGGGGTGAGGCTCAAAAATCGCAAAGATTTGAAAATTGAAATTAATAGCATGATATATTTTTATAATGGATAAAGAACAATTTCCAAAGCAATTAAACTTGAAATAACATAAGAAAAGTATATAAGGGGGTGGTTTGTTCAGAAGGGGTGGTTCGATTTAATTGCGACTTGGCGCATTCGACAACCCTTAAAAATAGCCCAATAAGTTGAGGTTATCATTACAGATGAGTGAGAACGAGTGTGGTGGCCCAAGCTGGGTCAACCACACTTCCACCCCTTATGGGGGTGAGCCCTAAAATCACATATGGATTCCAAAATTAGCCCTAAATGGACCCTAAATTATGCAATAGTTCCGCTTGAAAAAATCAAATGTGGTGGACCCAGTTTATTTGACATTGGCACGCTACCGCTTTGACCTCCAGATTGCTTGGTAATGAAGAACAGTTTTAGGTATATTCTTATCCTTTGTGTTTACCGACGAATAGACGTCTCTTAACGCTAAAAGTAAAAGAGGTATGAGTAAGGACGGCGCGTCGACACGCCATCTGAACGGGAATCTCGAACTAGTTCCACGTTTTTGATTGGTCGAATGAATTCGTGTGTTCCATATAATTGCGAATTACGAAATGTAACATCCATCTGTGATGTGACAATAGTTAACATATCTCCCTCATATTCCCTAATAAAT
>JARQTI010000685.1:3922-14495 GCA_030142655.1 Trachelus tabidus
ACCGATCAGATGGCGTTGCTTCTCGTGCTAACAGTCTAAAGCACGGGAGTGCCGTGTCTCCAATAAGTTGTCTGTGCTTATGACTGACTCCTCCAATGAGAAGATGTGCCAGAAAAATTGGCGGTACGCGCCCAACGAGAATGTAGCCCATAGAGCATGTAGGTCGTATAGACTAGAATCCTTCGTGTAACAGTATGTCGAAAGCGGGGATGCGTTTTGATGGTGCAGTCCGTTTGGTGCTAACCGGAAACCGAATGAAAAAAAATGTCGCGAATAACTTTATGACCAATTAATGTAAGAAATGAATGACAATGAATATTTTCGTATTTACTAAATTGTTATTTATTAAAGAATATTGATATAAAATAATATTCATTCGTTCTTAACCCGCTTTCCTTTTTACGAGATTTTGTGGAATTCGGAACATACGAAATCCTTTTTTTGCAGAATTTGAGCAGTTCAGTATGCAGTATCCACCTACTTCGCTGTATATCCAATTCAAATTTTTTATAAACGCCACAGCTACGCCACGGCTTTTTAACATAACATAACCTCTCTATGTTTTTCTTATTTACAAGTCTTGTGTGACAATAATCCCGAAACTGCCGTTCGAAGTGCAATGAAAACTGTCCTCATTGACGAGGTAGCGGTACGGTCTTCGTGGACTGGAATGAAAAAAACCATCAAGATTTCGCAACACAAAATCGCCGATTGAATAATTGGTAATTATCAACCCTACCGTTCTTCACCTCAATTGAGTGATATAAAATTAAAATTCGTCTCATTGTCGCATGTGGTCTTTCAACTAACTATTCTTTGTTCGTACCCTGATTTCTTTTTATTGTCATGTTTCGCTTATGTTGCTATTTTTTCAGTGACATTCATTTTTTCAAATGAAAATGAATATTTCAGTATTTTACTAAACTTTCTTTTATATCGATACCATGCTTATTGTTTCAAAGACTATCATGAAAAGTGCAAATACCACACTCACGGAATTGTAGAATGCTGCAAAGGAGTGGTTTCGTCACGCTGGCGACCGTGTTCGATACCAGCAAAAGAAAGAATTCAAAACGATGGAAAAATAGTCCTCTTCATTGACTTATTTAAAGCTACTCGGTATTACTTCCTCTTCACTTTGTTCATTTATTTTAACTATCAATTTTTGTGTTCATATATTCGTTAAAAATGTCATGATTAATATCTGATTTTTGTGCTGTCTCGTGATTGGCTACAATAGCGTCACGCGATATTCTACCGACGTCATCTAACTTCTATGTCAGAATTTGTATTTTTTATTTTTCATATGATTATTTCATATGATTCATATAATATGCGGACTCGTGGAACGATGATGCAGCTCGCCGTTTGATATTTGTATTGGCAACATTACAATCACTGACAACTATTTTAATTTATAGTGGGATCAGATCCCTCCGCACCACTGAGGACGTCAGGCACAAGGGTTTGTAAAGGGTTGGACCGGCTACAACAATCCACAACAACGGATGCCAAGCAACGGATACAATCGGCAACAGTCACATAATGGCGACCGTAACAAGACTGTCGCAAGGGTTTCTTACATCACTCGCTACCATCGAATAAGGGCCAACGGGAGAATATACTCCACGGATAGGACCAATAGAATAGTAAGGGTGCGCACAAGAGCAATGACGGCAATAGAAGGAGATGAAGTACCTAAGGTACCAGAATCACCGGAAAGAGAATTGGAAATTCTGGATGATGAGGAATCGACTCAAGCATTCACAGCCACAACGCAGGAGCAGATTTGCAAAGCATTCAGTCGGGCCCTAGCACGGGCAATGGAAGGATTAGCAGCCCAAATTACGGACAACATTACCCGACAAATTCGGGAACAAAATAAACCATTAACACCAAGGGTGGAGGAACAGAGGGCATCCTCACCACGACAAGTGAGAGAGGAAAGGGATAAGAACACTACCACAAGATTTAATGAATCGTTTCGTAGAATCTGTACTCGGAGATGTGAGGGCACAGAACCCAAAGAAATTCTTGAAGAATTTCGAAATGGCTGCAGCGAATGAAGGTTTGTCCAGTACAGAAAAAAAACTGGCCTTCACCAACGCACAAAAAGGTGAAACAAGGCAGTGGGCCTAACTAGTCACTGCAGAAACATACCAAAAGTTGAAACACTGATTCCTGAGCGAATACTGGAACGGAGAAATAGAACATGATGTGGCATCATTTTTTTGGGAGGCAGATATGAAGCGGAAAAAAGTCAGTCGAAGGAAGCATATTTCCTGATATGAGCAACCCACGCACAACATATGGATCAACCATTGAGGGACGAACGGATAATAAGAAGAATGATGATCTACCTACGGCCCGGGTACAAAAAATTAAGTGATTCAGAGATACACGAGATGGTCCAGACATTAGCAAGAATGGACCGGATCAAAGGGATCTTCGGGTTTGAACGACCGACAGGGTCAGAGGGCACATCTAAAAGATTTAAAACGAACGGGCACCGCAGAGAGTAGCAACTGCGGCACTATCCCGCACAAGCAGCAAATCGACAACGAGGGGCACAGCAGGAGAATCAAGAAGCTGGAGCATTCTGGGGAATCGACGCAACCAAGAGTGCAGCCAGAGAAAAACAGTTTCGTGACGTAGAAAGATTTATATTTGTATATCACTATTACGATTCCTTTTTATTGATGTGATTCATATTTGTATATACTTATTACGATTCCCTATTATTAATAATAAAAGAAAAAACTTTAGTGTTGTTTTGTGAAAACATACAGGCTAGTGTTTTAATATCCCGCTCATTTTCGGATCTCAGGCGTCGAATTTCTATTCGCTAGGCAGCAACACGAATGACCCAACGGGAATAAAAGCTAGGGGCGAGCCGCCAACCAATCGAATGGCTCGTGTAATATCGACGAGACGATGCAGCCCTCTGTCGTAAAAACGACTTTTTCATGCTGTCTTAATGCCCGTATTCATAGTCATTCCTCAAGGGATAAGGGGCCCTCATTGGCTCACTTATTTCACGGATGCGTTTCATAGTCGAAACTGAGGGCTTGTGATGCCCTCAATTGGCTTCTTACCTTGAGGGTGGTCGTGAAGTCCCTCAAGGGTCATTTTTGAACTGCAGCGCCTTCAGCGATCGAAGATGAAATCAATTAAATTGTACATAATGATATTTTTATTATAGTTATGATTTTTGGTAAATGATTGGGTAAGATGAAATGCACATTTACCATTAAAATTATATTTATATCAAACTTATTAAGAAGTACATTTTTCTCCTATTGCTGCCTGAAATTCCATTATTGCCTGTTCTAATTTAATTTCAGCTATTTTAGCTTCTGTTTCTGCTGCCCTCATTCTAATTTGATGCAATTCTCCTTGTTGCTTTAGTGCCTCTTTTGCTTTTTGTATGCGTAAATGTTTCATCGAAAACTATTGCAAACTACTGTATATATACATGTATTACGTATAGTCACTACAGGTGCTGCCACGTGATGCTACGCAATGTCCCTAGAAAAGTTTCCCTCGATTGAGGGTATACCAAAATTTGTCTATGAAATGCAATTGGGAATGAGGGTCCCTTAAAAATTAAGTGCCCTCTATGGAGGGACACCTTACCCTCAAGTTAAGGGACGACTATGAATACCGTCGTTAGCAGCAATGCCACTTGGATTTTGGGTCGCAGAAAATCTTATGATTCCTGCATGTCTAGCGGGACCCGGTGGTCTCTCTCGTCCTCTCGCCCTCGTTACACTTACTTTTCCGCGTACCAATAGCCTCACGTTACTCGAGTTTATCGGAAGCACCCTCTTTGCGGTCTCTCTATCAGAATCCTCCGAGCTTGATTCGCCTGAAATTACGGGATTTCGGGAAAGCTCGTCTGCGTTGACGTTCAGTTTTCCGGCCTTGTAGACAAATTCGTAGTCGTACGTTCTCATTTTCCATTTCCACCGCGTAAGCTGTTTCCCTATATATATGTATTAAAATGCTCTATTGAGTCAATGATCGTAGGCATTTCTTATCCGTTGCAGAATAGTTCTTCTCCGCCTTTGTTAGTACCCTGGAATGATAGGCTATCGGCAGATCTTGTCCATCATGTTCTTGCGATAATACTGAACCTAATGCGATGTCTGAAGCATCTGTTGTCAAAATAAATTGTTTACTCAGGTCAGGGTACCGTAAGACTGGTTCCTTGCATAAGGTTTTGCGAAGATCCTTGAAGCTGCTCCTCTGCGTAGGTCCCCAAGATAATGCTACTCGTAGTTCCTTTTTTAGTAAATCAAACAACGGTTTTGTGCGTGCTGAGAAATTTGGAATGAACTGATGGTAGTAACCGGCTAAACTCAGAAACTGACGCACATTCTTCTGGGTTTTTGGCGTAGGAAATTTCTCTACATCTCTTAGCTTCTTTGAATCCATTCTCAACCCGTCGCGACCTACTAGGTGTCCGAGATAAACAACTTCTCGACGGAGTGATTCACATTTATCAGGTTGCAAGTTGAGATTAGCTTCTTCTAAGCGTCTCATGAGGCGTTGAACCATGATTTTGTGTTCCGTCAAAGATTTGGCAAAGACCTCGACGTCGTGTAGATAGACAAAGAATTCCGTGCCTTGAAGTCCTCTCAGCACGCTGTCCATTAATCGCTGAAACATAGCCGGTGCATTTTTCAAATATCCGCGCATCCTACCATATCCGTAGTGCCTGCTTAGAGTGGAAAAAACGATATACTTATCCACTAACTTAACCAGTCTTCGAGGTTTAAACATTCTACCCTAACCTAACCTAACCTAACCTAAACTAACTTAACCTAACCTAATTTACTTTCATGACCCATGCTATATTGATATACGACGATACGGTATCCGCTCATGGGGTAGAAAAGTGTGCGCAAGTGGTCCGTGGGCAACTGGATCTGTGAACGTTACGAGATGCGTGCGCAAGTAGACCGTGGGCATCTAGGTCGACGAAGATTTCAATCTGTGCGCAAGTGGGCCGTGGCCAACTGGGCGGTGGGCATCTGGGTCGACGTAGATTTCAGTCCGTGCGCAAGTGGGCCGTGGGCAACTGGGTCCATGAATATTACAAGATCCGTGCGCAAGTGGGCCGTGGGCATTTGTGTCGACAAAGATTTCAATCCATCCGCAAGTGGCCAGTAGGAAACTGAGTCCGTGAATGTTAAGAGATCAGCCGACGCGAAGAAGAATAAAGTGTGGAAATTTCAATATTTTTGTATGAAAATTTTTACACACATTCCTTAAACTATTGTTACGTTCCACGCCTTATAATTACTAATAGTCAAGTCAAATCATATTGTTATAATCGTATAATCGTATAATCACATAATCCAGAATTACACTATTATACTGCACATTAACAATATTAAACACTATCATATTATTTTGTTAATGCCAAACAATGAAGATATAAATAAAAGGATAAGTCTGAATCTTTTCGGATAACGTTCAAGGAGATTCAAATTACAGAGTACGACTTGGTATATTGATTATTGGAAAATGGTTGATTGTCAATAGATATGTTAGGAATTTCAAAGAAGGGGAGTCATATTGACCAATCAGAAGTAGTTTTACTACAATAAAAAGGGAGTCAGAAGTCATATTCGAGGATGTAGATTAAAGAGATTAAGAGAACAACATCAGAGTTGTCGAGCGTGTTAAAATCGTACAATTGAAGTTAAAATCAAACTTCCAATTAGAATCGGGAGTGAAGTCAAAACTGACATTAAATATACCAAGAACCTCTAAAACTTATCCAAGATACCGAAATCAGAGTATTCACAATTTACTCGAAACCTTCCTGGATAGAACTGAAGTCGAATTTAGGACTTCTACCTTATCCTTGCAAATCATTAATATAAATCGAAACATCGATCAACATCTCATACACCGTCAGGACTTAGATCAGGGACTAGGAAAGTTCAATTATGTAAATTATTCAGACAATTAGATGAACCATACATTCAAAAACAATCAAAACCAACGAGCCAGAAGGATCTAGGCACGACAAAGTATAAGATTCACGAACAAAACAATTCTATTCAATACTTACCGTGGAAATTGATTCCCATAGAGTTCTCAAAATTACCAAACGATCTATCTACTGAGGAATCACTTAAAAATAGAATATTTCCTGATCCACGAAGACATATTTTGAGAGATTATCACAACTTCAAATCATAAAACTCGATAGGCCTTGTATTAACACGTGGACGTGCTGATAAAGTAAACCGAACCAACGAATTTAACACTATATATAAAAAGATATTAACAAATTTTTAATATTGCATTTGTAAGTTTTCCGAAATAAATTTCCAAAAATTAGCCTGTTTCGACGCTGGTCACAGTAGCCTAACCCCTGAAACGAAATCTCTGCCTTTTCCTCACGAAACTACGGTTTTCCAATTATAGCATCGGCTACCATTGGTAAATCGAACCTGACATTAAATTTTGTCGACTTGTCTGCGAAATAAACTAATACAGTACCGAGTGTTAATATCTTCCTTTCCGCAATTCCTGAGACCTTCATTATCTCGTTGGTATTCATCAGCTCATTTTCGTCTATGGCCCGTAATTTAATAAGACTAGCGTCCGAGCACGTATCTAGAAAAAATCGTCCTACTCGTTTACGAAGCTCTGGGGCTGACATTTCTACCACAGGTGATTCTACTCAGACGCTCGTGCAGAGTATGGTGCAGACTTTTCTAGAAATTTCACCGTGGTTTTCTCTTTGAGTAACTTTGAGTTACTTGCGGGACGAAGTTCTTGTGAGCGACTCGCCGTCAGACTTGGGCGACGAGCATCCACGTAGTTTAAAGACTGGCGATCAGCCGGACGAGTCAAGTGATTGGCTCGCCTTCTAGAGCAATAGCGACATTCCCCACATGGTCGCTCACTAAGCTCATTTCCACCGCTTCCTCGTGTATAGTCCTCGTAAATCGGAGGATGTTTCAAAATTCCATTTGGTCGTGTGGCGTAAAATCAGGGTCAGGCGATTCCTTCCGGTAAGTACGCTCTCGCCAAGGCCTCTGATACGCCGGTTATGAGGAGCGCGGATTATGATAGCGGTACTCATCGTATCTTCGGCGATCATATGGTCAGTCGCCGTCCCGATACGAGTAGCGAGTGTCTCTTTCGCCGTATTATAGGCGTTCGTCACGATATAGTGAACGTGGCTCGCGAGCGCCGTGGTATTCAACATCGTCTCGGTATTCCGGACGAGAATCACTTGCGCGATACGGAAAAAGCGAATTCCTTTCCGCCTATAAAGGCGGATAGTCCCGATCGTGATACGTAGGATGAGCAGATTTATCGCCTTCCCTCATATACAGGACACGATCGGGTCCTATGTCGCAGCGCTTCCGACGTTCGTCTCGATCGACGAGTCTTTGTGCCATATGAAAAACATCCTCGAGCGTTGCCGACTCGCACATGTCAATGGTCTCACTCACCTTTGTTGGCTGTCCGTCTACAAAAGCAGTCAGAGCTAGCTGTCATAACGGATCCTTCTCTCCTTACGGTGGATCAATGTCATGTTTCCTCCAATATGCAGAGCGTATACCACTAATGAGGATCTGTATCTTATCATAAAATTCACCGACGATTTCATCCTTATTTGCGAGAGAGCATCAGCGTAACAGTCACATGTTTTGCCCATGGCAAGTCATCTCTTTAAATAGTTGATAGAGTCGGAGACGGTGTTTATTTGCTCGCCGTACACGATATTTTTTTACGTCTCCCTGAAGGTTTGCTATTACAGCTGTGACGTATTCGCTTTCCGATCCTTGCGTTAAGAACGACGCATTATTCTGTATATCTTGTAACTAGTGTCTGAGAGACATGTTTTTCCCGTCATATTTGGAAACTAGCATCAACCATTACTGTAGTGTCATGTTGTTCATCATGTTAGTTACGTTACTAAGCAAGCGCATGGATATATCGGGGTCGGTCGTTAGTTCGTTCCTGGTCGCCATAATGATTGAAATTCTGGCGACAAAGTTTGAAAAAAGAAAGGAGGCGAAACGATTTACATTCTAAATTCCCGTTAATTTTGAAAGATAGTTCAAATACTGAACATCCACCAATTTTCTTCTCAATCCTCGGAAGTAGGCAAGAAATATCCCACTTCCGACACCAATTAACTTGTGACATGTAGGGCCGTTATTACACGTCCAGCAAAGTTAATCTCCCGCGCTTATCTCAACCAACGTTCTTTCAATCTTATAATCACTTAAATTACACGAAAATACTGTTCGTAGCAAAATCAAAATACTAGCAACTAAACTCACATTGGCTGATACGATACACGTGGGACTATTTGGGCTTGATATGACTTTATCAACTTGCATACGGCGATAGGTAACAGTACACGGAACTCCCGTGATAATAACCAGTAACCATGCCTATTAGGTGTCACTCGCTGAGAACAGTCATACACTAACTGAAAACTGCAATATCTTATAATAATGTAGGAAATAATAACGATAGGCCTAGTACACTTGGCTTCGCCTAGTTTCAGTCTGCCCATAGCCACTGAGAAACAAAAGCGAGGGAAGAAAACTCAGAGTTCGTAGGTGTCCGCCATACCCACCGGGCCAGGTAATTTCGGAACACCCTGTATAATTATTAATTATAAATAAAGTGATGATTAAGAAATTGAGTTTGTTATCGATTTCTATTTTATGCGTAAATTACAAACGAAGATGGTAGACATTGAATATATCTAAGAACGTGTCGACTTTATTTTCAGGCATTACGGTAACGACATCATCTACATATAAGCCCGTATTCAGAACTCGCTATTAAAGTCACTAACAGAGTCGGTTGTAGTTAAAAGTCAATGAGAAAAAATTTAAAAGCGCGCTATTTACACTAAAAGCGAGTACTGAATATGGGCTATAGACTAAAGAAAGGTAAATTGAAATTCAATTTTTCTATACATTTTTCTCCCAGGTCAATCATCTCTAAGTTAGCTAGTACTAGAGATAAAGGAGAACCCATAGGAGAACTAAAAATATGTTGATAATATTTCTCATTGAACATACAAACGTGTTTTTTATGATCAATTCCTCATATTTTGTGATTTCATCGATAATTGTTGTTTGTACACTAATAAGATTCTTTCTCGTTTTTAGGTCCTGAATTACCAAACGTGTTGGAATTTTGGTAAACAATGAAGTTACGTCCAGGGAAACGCAGGTATATCGCATGCATGAAACATCAGACTTTCAGTAGTTACTAGATTTTTCCATTATTTTATATTATGATCTTTTTCTTGCTGATTGGAAAGTATAACGCCAAACTACAACTTCTCCTCTCTTTTACAAGGAAATTTATCAACTATAAGTGACGCGGAAGCATATATCATACACATCAATATCCTACACGTACGTATTCCACACGTCTTAAATGCCACTAATTGTAAGACGTATTCTACACCTTAAATATCCTACCTGTCTTTTATCCCGCTTGGACATATTCTCTAAGTGCACATTCCACACTCATAAATGCGATGTGAACAAATCCTACACGTGCATATTCTACGTAGTGTGTCTAAAAATTTCGGTGAATGGTAGCAGAAAACAAACAATACAGACGATACAAGCAAATCACCTTCATTGGCCTTCAAAATAATCTCCGTTGTTCACAATGCACTTTTGACAACGTTCATAAAGCTTTTGAAGACTCTCAGAAAAGGCCTCTTGAGGAATAATCTCAGAACTGCTGTCACACGTTCTTGGATTGCTGCCATGTCCTTGAAATGTGCACCTTCCCGCCGCGAAAGCGTTGAAATCACTCGTAAACACATTTTCTGCTAACGGCTTCCGTCCCGTACACTTGCACCAACATTCCATGCGTCTCCGTCGCCGTTTTCCTCAGTTTGTAGCAGAACTTAATGTTCACTCTTTGCTCCACTGCACTGTGACCTTTCCTTTTACAATGACTACATTCGACTGCCCGCTGCCGGTTTACACTGAAGGTCACGTAAACTGCAAGCTACATGGCGCTTTTCAAAGTGTTCCTGGATATCTATGTGCATATGCGCGCATCTGGCTCACGTTGACTTTGAGATATTGGAACATTCACCGAACTTTTTAGGCACACCACGTATATATCTTAAATGCCACTAAGACGTATCCTATACGTTACATATTCTACGCGTCTGTTATGCCACTTGGCCATACCCTACATCATATAACAAATCCTATAGGTTCATATAGCTAGATTACGGTATTTTGCACTTTTTTCTCGCTTCGTTTGATTTAATTCAGACTGTAAAATATTAAAGAATCTATTGGAAATGGGTGAATTAAAAAGAACGTGGAATCTACTATTTTATATATTATAACTTTATTAACTCCGCATCAAGGAAGATCATCTGTACTACTTCGTTCTCTAAGGGGAACTAAACTCTAGTACAAAGACCAAAAGACCTTTGTCCTTATGTTTATTCCTATGAAATCTACAGTGACTCGTATTAATATTCGGACACCATGCTATTTGAGAAATTATTGCTCGTTTTGATTGGTTGTAATAGTAT
>JARQTI010000686.1:18967-37954 GCA_030142655.1 Trachelus tabidus
TTCCTCCGTATACACCTGCATGTCTCGTCTCAAGTAGGACACCTGAAGCTGTCAGTTATAAGAACTTCCTCTTTTTTCTGCAATTTCAAATAACCAAATTTCGACTCATTGCACCGTAGTTTGTATGAAGTTGAAATTACATGTTGCTATGTAACTTCATCTCACCCATTACGTTTCAGCCTTTTGCAACTTTCGGTGATAAAATTACACAACACTTATCGAATCCGGATCTTGTAAAAAATACGTAAAATTGAAAAAATGGACTAGGAGAGAAATGCAAAAACACCTATCCCTTTTTACCGTTCCAAGAATCAGTATACCAATTATCAGCCTTTTGCAACTTCCAGTGTAATAGTCAGAGAGCCCTTGTTGACCCTGGATTTCATCGAAATCCTCGATTTCGAAATCTACGTCCAGGAACACGAAAACCCCAAAACCTACGTCCAGGAACACGAAGACCCCAAACTCTACATCCGGGAACAAGAAAACTCCAAAACCTACGTCCAGGAACACGTAGACCCCAGAACCTATGGCGAGAAACACGAGGACTCCAAAATCTACGGCGAGAAACACGAAGACTCCGAAATCTACGTTCAGGAACACGAAAACCCCAAAATCTACCTCCAGAAACACGTAAACTCTAAAATCTACGGCGAGAAACACGAGGACTCCAAAGTCTACGGCGAGAAACACGAAGACTCGGAAACCTACGTCCAGGAACACGAAGACCCGAAAATCTACATCCAGGAAGACGAAAACCCCAAAACCTACGTCCAGGAACACGTAGACCCCAAAACCTACGGCGAGAAACACGAAGACTTCAAAATCTGCGACGAGGAAGACGAAGACTCCAAAATCTGCGGCGAGGAACACGTAGACTCCAAAATCTACGGCGAGGAACAGGAAGACTTCAAAATCTACAGCGAGGAAGCCGAAGGCTCGAAGGTCCATGTCCAGGAAGACGAAGACTCCAAAATCTACATCCAGGATCACGAAAATCTACAACGGGAATACTTCGGCTTCTCACTTGGAATAAAAAATAGCATTGTAATATATTTTAGCCACCTTTTACGGGTTTGCGTCTGACGGAACGCTTATCTCAAAACAATTGCGAATCGTGAGTTCGGCGTGAAGCTGCTGCACGAAGCTAAGGTGTTCCGCCAGAATCAGAAATTTGTCAAAAAATGATAAAATTTCTAACACAAATATCTCCCTTATTATGTGCGCAATCAATCCAAATTTTTTTCATCTTTATTATTTTTTCTTGCTCTACAACTTTCGCATTTAACTTTTCTCAATATCATTTGTAATGGCAAAGGTAATTTTTTTTATTTGCGACCGGAAGTTAAGCGAACAATAATAATATGCCCATTCCATGCGCAATCAAAAAATATTGAATGATCATGACATCAGATTTTCGAATTTGTGCACCGTTTCACCGCAAATCTCAAACGTGCATCTGGGCTGATACACTCTGTATAGTCGCCAGGATCAACGTCAAAGTCGTCCTTACTGATGTTAACATTTTACCACGCTGTACCTGTAACAAGATGCAAACTCGTCGTTGCGATTACTAATTGGCCAACATTATTTTGTTCCGATGTTTAGTTTCGAGCCGTCCAGTCATGTTTGCATACGTCACATTTCCTTTTTCCGTGATGTGGACGATCTCGTAGAGCCCATGATATTGAGGGCTAAATTTTCCCTTTCGCGGTTTTTGGAGGACATAGATATCGTCTCCGGTTTTGAAATTTACGGGGTGAGCGTCGCGATCATATTGATGCTTTGCTCGTTCCTTCGCCGAGATGAGGTCGCTCGTCGCTACTCGATGAATCTCGTAAAGTCTCGTCAGTAAATCAACCATATGTTAGGTATACATACAAAAAGGGGAGTGGTTGGGTGGAGCTACAAGGGCTGGAAAAGAAAAGGGAGGTAATGAGGGCAAAGAGTAAGCTGAAGGGAGAAAGAGAAAGGATAGAGGATGACCTGACGCCGGAGGAAAGGAGAGTAAAGTGGAAGATAGAGAGAGAAGCTCAGAAAGAAAGGGCACAGGGAAATAGGGTGCGAATAGGGTACATGAAAATGTGGGTGAACGGGGTGGTGAAGATGTGGGACGAGATGGGAGAGGATTGGGCGGTGAAGACGGGAAACGTGTAGCAATGGAAAAAGAGGAAGGGGGAAAGAGGATATTAAAGATGAGTAAAGAAAGGGAAAAGGAGAAGGACGTGTATAAGGTGGGGTTCTGGAATGTGGCGGTGGTGAAAAGAAAGGACGAGGACTTCTGGACAGGGTTAAGATCGTGGGACGTAGTAGTAATGCTAGAAACATGGGTTAATAAGAAAGGTTGGGAAGGAATAAAAGAGAAGTACAAGAAAGGTTTTAAATGGGAGGTGCAGGAAGCAGAAAGAAGTAAAGCAAAAGGCAGACCGAGGGGAGGCATGGTGATAGGGGTCAGGGAAGGGATCGAACTGGGAAGAACAGGGGAGTGCGGAGAGCAGGGGTGGTGGGAAAGAGAGGTAAAGCTAGGAAAGGAGTAGTGGTGGATAGTTGGGATTTATGTAAATAAAGATATGGACAAGAAGCTAGAGCTGTTGGAAAAGTGGCTGGAAAGAAGAGGGGATGAGTGCAGAGTGATTATAGGGGGCGATTTCAATGCTACAACAGGAGGGGAAGGAGGTAGGTGCTTGATAGTAGTATTCCAATAGTGAAGAAGGGGGAGGGAAAAAAGGTGGCGGAGTATAGGGGGGTCACACTGACTCAGACAGCATACAAAGTATATGTAGGGGTTCTGGAAAGGAGGCTGAGGCGAGAGGTGGAAAGGAAAAGGTTGCCGCCTCCGAGCCAAGCAGGCTTTAGGAAGGGGATGGGGACGGTGGATAACATCTATGTACTAAATTACCTGATTAACCGAGAGGTAGGGAAAAAGAAAGGGAAGCTAATGCTGCTTTTTGTAGACTTTAGGGCGGCATTTGACTCGGTGGACAGGGGGAAGTTGTTTGAGAGTATGAGGGAAAGAGGGGTGAGGGAAGGGCTAGTGAGAAGATGTGAGGTGGTGATAGAGGAAACGCGTAATAGAGTCAGAGTGGGAAGGGAGGTAGGAGAGAAGTTCTGGACAGAGAAGGGGGTAAGGCAGGGATGCCCGCTCAGCCCCCTCCTGTTTGTTCTTTTCCTAGCGAACCTAGACGAAGAACTGGAGAGGGGCAGATGGGGGGAGTAGAGCTGGGGGGGGGAAGAAAGTGTTCTCACTAGCATATGCGGATGATGTGGTTTTAATGGCGAGAGAGGAAGATGAGATGAGAGGCATGATGAGGACGCTGGAGAGACATGTGGAAGGGAAAGGGCTAGAGGTAAACATAAAGAAAACAAAGGTGATGAGATGTAGGAAAGGAGGTGGGAGGTTTGAAAAGGTGAGCTGGAGGTGGATGGGAAAGGAAGTGGAAGAGATAAAAAAGTACACATATTTGGGGTATGTAGTTAAGAGGAATGGGGATCAGGAGGAACAAGTAAGAGAGAGAGTGAAGAAGGGAGCGAAAGTGCTAGGACAGGTATGGGCAATTGGAAAAAGGAAGTTCGGAGACGATTGGGGAAGAAGGGTATGGCTGTTTGACAAGTTGGTATGGTCGGTTATGAGTTATGGGGTAGAAATCTGGGGATGGAAGAAAAGAGAGGAGGAGGAAGAGAAGAAAAGGTTGCAGGAGAGGTATCTAAGATGGGTGTTAGGGGTAACAAGAAGAGTGCCAGGGTATATGGTAAGGGAGGAGGTAGGAAGGGAGGAGCTAGAAGCAAGGGTGGGAATGAGGGCCTGGGGGTATGAAAGGAGAATAGAGGAAGGAAGAGGGGGGAGCTAGCGAGAAGATGCAGATTGGAAATGAAGAAGAGGGTGAGAGCTGGAAAAGAAGGGGTAGAGGGATGGGAAGGGGAGAGAAGAGAGTTTTACGAAAGTAGAGGCTGGAAGGTAGAGAAGGTAGAAGAGATGTGGGAGTCAGGAAACATCAGAGGAGAGGAGATAATGAACATAGAAAGAAGGAAACAGAGGGAGGAAAGATGGGCCAGGATAATAGAAGCAAAGGGGAACAAGGAGTATAAATTCGTTAAGGGGAATGGGGTGCCGAATTACCTAAAGAGGGGCTGGAAGGAGGAGAGGTGGAGCAGAGTGGCGAGGTTTAGGTTAGGGGATGAGATGAATGGAGGAATGTACTGGGAGAAGGAAGAGAAAAAGAGGTGTAGAATATGTAGGTATGGAACAGAGACGTGGGAACATGTATGGAAGGTATGCTCGGGTTTGGGGATAGACAGAGGATGGCAGGAGATGAGAAAAGAAGTGTTGGGGGAGAAAGGACAGGGGGAAAACTGGCTGGTGGAAATAGAAAGGATAAGAAAAGAAAGGGGGGAGAGAGGGAAGGAGAAGTATGCGGGGAATAGAAAAAGTGCACCGGAAACGGAAGTCGGAAGGGTGAGAGGTGGAGAGAGTGATGCGAGGGCGAGAGTGAGGGAGAGATTGGATAGAATGAGCCTAAGGAGTTTTTTCTTTGAAATTTCTTTTTCTCCTTTGGCGAGCGAGGCATGAGATGTGTGCGAAAGAGCGAGAATGGAAATAGGGTAAGATGTACAAGAGTTATAAGTTATATATGTATAAGTTTTGGTGTAAGCGGAGCGGGAGTCCGTGCTGTACCCCGCAAGGGAATAAATGGCAATATGGTTTTCATGTTAGGTCGAAGACGTAGAAGACAAGCATGACAGACTGTATGCCCACAGTGAAGTAAAAAAAAAGTAAAAAAATAAAAAAAAAAGTACGTGTCGATTTTCTCGACAGGTGGAAACGCAGAAATCGCGCGCGAGATCTTTCCGTACATAAGTTCATACGAACTAAAATTCATTCACGAATGAACCACAGTCTGTCACCTGGTAGGTTAAGCGATCGGGAAACGCAGTCACTAGTGTGCGCACGTTTGCTTATTCCTCGGTATTGAGGTGGTCAGTGGTCAGTACAGCTAGCATAGCGGAAACACAATCTTTCTGGGCGATAGTCGCTTCGTCGACCGAATCGGAGTCAGAAATTTCTTCCGGTAGGTCACGATAATTAAACGGAATTAGCTGTTAAGGAGGGGTGGATATTTCAACGTCCTGCGTCCTATTGTTAACTGCCATCCCGTAGGCGATTCCATCATAATGAGTGACGGCGGCTTCGCCAATAAAAATGCCTTCATCCATCGGAAACCGAGGGAGGTAACCTTCCTTGATTTTGGAATTTCTCACGTTTATTAGTATTGACTTGCGTGTTCGAGCGGGAACCTGCACCTCACGGGCCGGGCGCGCGTCATCAACTGCTGGCGAAGCAGTGTCAGGTGTCGACACGGTCATTCTTTTCTCGGTGCCGGTAGTGTATTCTCCAGAGATAGAGTAACTCCTGTCACAAATAAATGGAATGGGGCGCGTGGGTCGACTTGCGATAAGTAGATCATTGTGGTTGTAGGAAATTTCGGCTTTTTCTTGTTCTAGATATTCCTCTTCCAGAATGCCCACACCAGGCAGGGCACCCTCGCCCTGGAAGACATAGAACTTCACTCGTTGTGAGAACAACTCGATTGTCGCGGTCTCGATTACTTGCAATCGTACTGATGACGCGTTTTCCGAAATTCCGTGCACTCGTACGCGCTCACCTTCATTCATCATGACGTTTCCGCGAAGATCGTTAACCTCGATCACGTTCACTATTGCTCTGGAATCGGTTAACAGCTTGGGTGTTACGACTCTTAAGTCCGGTGATTCTGCTTCGATGACTGCCTTGAACTGTCTGGCGATTCACTGTAGATTGACGGTTAAGACTAGAATATCGTTCCAGGGGCTAGACGCGGTTTAAAAGGATTGGTCGCGGACGTGTTGTTCGAGTGACCAGCTTTCTCGTTTAAAGAAAGGTTTCTGTGATTGCTCGTCTTAGTAGGAGGTGTAGGGTCCCTAAAGCGTAGGGATTTACGTTCCGATATGCGTCTGTCGGATGAACTATCACTACGGCGATTTTTTTCACGCAAACTACTTTCTCCTCGATTCGCGTCTCACGCTGTTGAGTTCGACATGCGTATTCGCGGCACGCCTTGCATAGATAGCCGTCGGTACCGACCGTGTACACCCGTGGACGTGGCGAGAAACATTTTCCACGCGACGTGGACCGATAATCATCTTTGGAAGAACTATCGTTATTCTGACCCGCATTCGAAATCCTTTCGTCCTGACGTGTGCCTTCCTTGCGCCGGTAATGAGTGGGGGAAGTTTTTCGTCCTTTAACGCGAGCTCCCAGGCATCCTTCAAGGTCGCCGGATCACGGCTGTGAAGTTATGGTCTTATTCCGTTCGACAGGCCATCTATATATACATTAAGAGTACGAGCCCCAAGTCGTCTCTTGGTGCTGGCTGCCTCATTGGCACCATCTGTTTCTTTGACTTCGCTTACGGCTCGTCGAATATAGCGTTGAAGACGCGAGTAGAAATCAGACACGTCTTCGTCGCTTCTCATTCGGCCATCTAGGAGTCGGCCGCGATAATGTTCGAAGTCATGGTCGGGGACATATTTCTCTCTTAGACTTTTCAAAAGGGATTTGACTGTGATAAAAGATTTGCCTTCTACATGGGTCCTAGCCCGTCCTCGTACGAAGCCAAGAATTCCATTGATAAACCTTGTCTCGGCTCCGGCGGGTAGGTCCTGCTGTAAAGCTTTAATTTCGGTGTCGCAATCCCCGAATCTATAATTTTTGCCATCGTATTTTGGTATTCTGTCAATGGCATCTTTAGTTGCTACATAATCTAGATATGCCGAACTGTAAAGCGGATTAGTTAGATTGCCAGGGTGTGTAGTATCGTCTACCATTTTTAGTTATATATTTGCAAGAATAAAATCAGAAAATAACTAATGTGGAAAAAAGCTACCAATTTTTAGGTATTTTATAAATTGGGCAGAAAACAGTTATGGTATCCCACCGCTGCCACCAATTTGTTAAGCCTTAGCTAGTGAAACTGCTAGGGCGTAGATATAATTTGAATGTGGTCAACCATTAAAACGCTAGGCGTATCTGTTTCCTGTTTTATTGGGGATGGAATAAGGTTGTTAGAAGATTCGTAGGTAGAGTCGCTTCTAAGAGAGGATTGTTTATTGGTATTGTGGATTCGAATGAGAAGCAACGAGTATAATCCATTCGTTACAGTTAGGTTACATATAAAGAATTCATTTACTTACGGAGGTTGTGACTAGGTTATTGATTTGAAGAGTTGAGAAGAATTTCACAATATGAGTTCTTTCTTATGCACTCCGATGTCTTTGGCTGTCTCGCGATAGATTGATACGAAGGCTCACCGCGGTGACTTCCTGACCGTCGGGTGGGAATGCTTGGTCACCAGGATGCGAAGGTATTTAAAATACTACTCGCGGAGGAATGAGCAAGACTCGAAACAGATGCGCACGGATTGAAATCTTCGTCGACCCAGATGTCCACGGCCCACTTGCGTATAGGCTGAAATTTCTGTCGACCCAGATACCCACGGACCGAGTTGCCCACGGATCACTTGCCCACCGATTGAAATCTTCGTCGACCCAGATGCCCACAGCCAACTTGCGCACGGATCTCGTAACATCCAGAGACCCAGTTGCCTACGGCCCACTTGCGCACAGGCTGAAATTTCCGTCGACCCAGATGCCCACGGATCACTTACGTAGGGATTGAAATCTTCGTCGGCCCAGATGCCCACGGCCCACTTACGCACAAATTTCTACCCCACGAGCAGATACCGTATCGTCGTATATCAATATAGCATGAACCATTAAAGTAAATTAGGTTAGGTTAGGTTCAGTTAGGGTGGAATTTTTAAACCTTGGAGACTGGGTAGGTTAGTGGATAAGTATATCGTCGGCGAGCGAGCGAAGCGAGCGAGGCCGACTGATGAGAGCATTAAATGTTTGAAAAGATTCCGTCAGATAAAGATAACTTACAATATGCTTAAATTACTGATGGAATATCGTTCAGGAGGCAGAAATTCGCTTTTGTATTCAATTGGGTTTGTGCGCAACTGGGCATCACCCGATTTCAGTCTGTGCGCAAGTGGGCTGTGGGCAACTGGGTCCATGTATGTTACGAGATCCGTGCGCAAGTGGGCTATGGGCATCTGGGTCGACGAAGATTTCAACCCATACGTAAATGCTCCGTGGGCAACTTGGTCCGTGGGTAAGCGGGCCGTGGAGAAACTGACAGTGCGCATCTGGTTCCGTGGGCAAGTGGTCTGTGCGCATCTGGGCACCACTTATTTAGACGGTTGCTCCTGGAGGAGTTTCGTCGGTTGCCAAGATTCCAGAAAGACTGATCATTGGTTCCGAATACTGTAGGTGCATTGGCTCCGGGTTTGGGGACAATGCACCGCAATATTCATGAACTTGCAGTAAGAGTCGTGCTTCATACCTCACGCTGGCCTGTAGTATGAGCGCGTGGCCTGTTACTCAGCGTTCTAGGATTTACATGAGGCAATCGAAAAGTTCGATGTGTCGAAAAGAATTTACCGATTGCATTTACTTGAGTAGGTCCAGTTTCTGATATAACATGCGGCTCCATTTTATTGAAGTGACGTCATCAAGAACTCCCCCCCCCCTCCCAATTCCAAGAATTCTCGCTCGATTCGGGGAATTGCGCGTCAGATTCCGGGAATTTAGCGCTCGATTCTAGGAATCGAACACGATCGAGATCCTTCTAGAACGTCCTAGAATCTTGTATATCCTTCGACGGTTCGTGTCCGTGTCAAATCGCGGATGATCATTCCCAGAGCCGGCGATCCTCCCGGGCGACGTTTTGCGACAGTCCCGTGCCCCTCCCGCCGGAGAAGCTTCTACTTCCTTCTGGAAGTTCCGATGAACCTCCTTGCTCCCTTCCCGGCCCGCGTAGATTTCAGACGGTAGCGTTCAACTGAGATCCATCTTGATCTTGAACATTATCTCGCAGAACTGCGCGTCGAGGATGCAGCCCTCCGAATGCAGCATCGATTCTAGGAAATTTATCGGCTCTCGCGAGCCATTGAACTCTAGAAAGCCTGTAACCGTTTATTGGTGTCCTTTTGTTGTAGGGTTGGGCTATTACTCCACAAGACCCCAAAGGCCAGCCAATCTGCCTACCACAATCAGTTCGTGCAACTACTTTTGACTGTATGCTGTCAATAATTAAATCGACAGGTCCTCACAGGTGTCATTATCTTCTTCTGTTGATTCTTCTTTAAAGGAATCCCCTTCCAAAGATGGTAGTCCACTGTTCGTATTAATCCGGTCGCCAGCTTGTTTGCCTAATCTACAAGCAAGGTTGATGGGGTGAGTCAGCTTCCTCGTTATATTACAATCGATATTCAACAGCACCTCCTCAGGTTAACTATTGAATTTATAATCTTCTTTTTTGTTTCAGGTTCCAGCAGATGTCCAGCTTCCAGTATCCCGGTAAGTAAACGTATCACCTTTAATTAATACACCTTTTCTTTTTATTTTCAGGTCCCAGAATTGTTCCAGTTCCTGCTCTCCAGTATAGCACTTAAGCCGTACCACTTTCCTCCACTTCCGGTAACCTTCAACCTTTTCCACCTTCACTGTCCACAAAATTATTTTTTATTTCACCCGGATATCCTATCTTTCTTACAGATTCACCAGGATGTTCTTCCAGACAGCAGGCGTGTAGTTTTATAATTAAATCCGTAATAGAAATTAATTATATTAGTCAATGTAAAGATGGGTGCATGGATGGATGGATGGCAAAACATCTGTTCCATCGACCGAATGAGAACGTAAATAGACACTATTTATAGATACTATTTATTTATTTATAGATACTATTTATTAAATATGCATCTATTCTCGAGTTACTCTAATCAGACGTCTCTAAGTTCTATACGCAACATATCTCATCTTAAATAAACCAGTAGAACAGTACTTTGCTATATCTATAGTTGTTTTTAATCCTTTTGAGACGATTGCGTCATTGCAAACCAGTTTTGTCCAACAATTAGAGATTCACATAAATCTGCCAATTTATAGAGTTTTCCCCTGAGGTCATTAACCCATATCAGCTAGACAATTATAATTTAGCATTCGCATTAACTTAATAACGAATAACTCTTAGTTTTATATAATTTTATAATTTTTTATAAAACTTTACATGACACGTATGGTTTATTGAATCACCTAACGCGTGATTTCCCCTGCAGCTAAGTACATAAAATGCATCTAACCACATTCCGGGCAAGTTAATCTCAAAAAGTTTTTATCGATTGATAGGATTCGCTAGGTTGGACCTTCGGTTGCAAGCCTCCGTGCAGGTTTGTGCAGGTTTCGAACGGAATCTGGACACTGTTTTGATGTTGTTATTCAGGGTATCAAATTACTCGCAAAAGACGAGCGAGCCTTTGTTCATTTCTGAAGGGCGTCGCAAACTTTTTGATGTGGAGTTCGAGTTCAAAGTGCACAATTTGAGTAGTTGTCGTATCGCTCGAACCGATGCAAAACAATTCCAGGAAAACCTTGACACCTTTGTGTAATAGGCCCTTCGATGATGCGTAGCGATCATTGTCCATCAAACCTTCAAGTGCATTATTACTGTCAGGAAAAAATAAGTGATCCTGTTTCATTTCGAGAAAGTGGATCAAAGTGAGACGTTGATAATCTTGCAAAAAGTTTCAAGATCAACAAAAAAAAATAGATTTCTCGAAAATTAACAAAGTGGGTCGTTTAGACGCGTTTCTTCCAACGAAAAAGTTGACAGAGCTGGATGTTCAAAAGGAATACAAGATTATCTGTACTCGAAAGATTCAAACAAAAAATGGAATGTGTTTAACCGTTGACATCGAAAACAGATTCTCCATATTTCTACCAGCGAGGATGTCAAAAGTCTTAAAAGACGATAACAATTTGTTGCAAAACATGCTGCAACGTCTCTAACGTTACAGTGGCAAAAGTGACTAGCATTCTTATTTTTCATGTTCTTTCTGTTCGTCTTAAAATCCAGTATCACGTATCGTGGTTTTTCAACTGAGTCAACATCTTGACCGTCCACACGTACTTCGAAGTGGGAAGAAGTACAGTGTACTTGTACAGCTCCCAGGTATGAAAGCTCACGGAGATTGGTGCATCTCTCTCGATGAATCTCAGCAGTTGTATCATTCGTCGATCCGACACTTTTACGTACGGTATCAGCCATTCCCATTTTTGAATTACGACTTTTCATTCTTCCGGAGCAGTTTGCACTATTGCATGGACATCGCTATTTGCTTTCGTTAGAATGAACTCGTGTTTAACGTTAACGATGATTTTGGGATAATCTCCGGCGAAAAACAGTATCAGACTTAGCGGTACGGATAAATCAAAGTTACCATCTGCATTGGTCAATTTCTCTTATTCTTTAAGGTCGAGCCAATCGCCGTTTTCCATCAAGTACCGTTGACCGGGACTCAGGGAAGCATAACCATTCTTGAAACACGTGAGACCGATGTTCTTGTTCGCGTTGATCTCTATAGCATCCATATCTCCTCGAAGAAATAACAAATAGCATTGTTGACCAGAGTCGCGCTCGCAGTCACTGTAGACCCATATTTCTTGATCAGCTTTCCATATATGTGCAGCGAACTTTTGCTCGGAAGTAAGCATAGGTATTGATGTTGAACAGAGATTCGATCGGTCAAGTTTGTATTGACGAGGCGTAAGGTTGATGCGCATGCGTTTCACAGTATGCTATAGGTTCATCAAAGACGATGCGGGGGACCTATTGGCGCACAGACCAATTGGACACAATTGAGGGTTTACTGCAAATTCTGCCCACTTTTAAGTAGATAGAATATAATTAGGCACAACCGATGCTTTATTATAGTATATTGTATGTAGTTTTACATTAGTTTTCGTTAGATTTGGTTAGGGAAGGTTAGGTTAGAATGGAATGTTCAAATTAAGGAGACTCGGTACGTTAGTGGATAAGTATATCGTCGGCGAGCAAGCGAAGCGAGCGAGTCCGACTGAAGAGAGCATTAAATATTTGAAAAGATTCCGCCAGATAAAGATGATTTACAATAACGTTGAATTATTGATGGAATATCGCTCAGGAGACAGAAATTCGCATGTGTCCAATTGGGTTTGTGCGCAACTGGGCATCACCCAAAGACGATCGGTGTTTGAATGTTCAGCGTTTCTTCCTCCGTAGTATGCGGCAGACGAAAAGAATGCAACAGAACCAATGCTTTACTTTCCTCTTGTGACCTTGAATTCTAGATTTTTCAGAAACAAGATGTTTTGACGTCTTAGCGCCTTGAGAAGCGGTCGATGACTGATCCCTTTTTGACATATCGGCTTCCTATTATAACCACTGCTAATTTTCCTATTATAGACGATGCCCATTATCGCCTGGATTTGACGTGCAGCCTGATCGTTATGACTTCCCCTTGAAAATTCACCAGGTCTCTGTCTTGATCGACTATTCGAAGCTGCAGGTGATCTATTGTCTTAATTGTGATCGGTAGATAAATGACGTGCGATGGCACTTCTATGATCTTATATCCAGGTGGCACGAACGGAAGGAATTCGCGTACGTTTTGCACTTTCGTTCGTTGACGTAAGCGCCCATCATAACGTTGCATTCGACTTCTAGGCCGTTCAGCTTGAGTGCAGGCCAACAAGCGGCTAGTGGAATCATCGGGTAGAAAGTTGTCATCACGGTTACACTTAATTCCGCTGCACAACATATTGTTAGGTTTAATGTGAATGACGATGCTCTTATCCTTCAATGCACTATGCACGTAGTTTTCATATTCTCAATCTCGTGGTTATCAGTACGTATAGTGATAACTTCATCCCCCACAGCTTGTTCTGACCAACGTCGACGCTAGAAATCAAATTGAAGGTGAGCAACTCGATGAGTCCCAGAGCGTACCTTTCATACGGGAAAGGCTATACAGGGTGTTCTGAAATTACCTGGCCAACGGGGTATGGTGGTGTTCGGGAGACATCACTGATCACGAAAATGACCTTTCTTTTCTTCGGAAGGTCATAATTTTTAAATGGGAGCAGGTCAAAGTTGACCAATCAAAGCGAGGCAACAAGAGAAATGTAGGCACCTACGAACTCTGAGTTTTCTTCCCTCGCTTTTGTTTCTCGGTGACTTCGGGCAGGGTGACGTGAGCGGAAGACATGCCTATTGGATGTTACTCGCTGAGAACAGAAGTTCCCAGTTGAACAGTCAAGCACTAACTGAAAACTCCAATGTCCTATGATAATGTCATTTGACTTACACAGATATCTCTGTAACGTCTTACGTAGGTTATCCTGATCTCGCATTTCTTCCATTGATCTCAAGCGATTCGTACTACATCACGTTGACGAATCGGAATAAAATTCTAACGCAATTGACGACTTTTCATAATTTATTAGGATTAGAAGGATTATACCTTATGAAAAGTCGTCAATTGCATTAGAATTTTATTCCGATTCATTAACGGGATGTAGTACGAATCGCTGGAGATCAATGGAAGAAAAGCGAGATCAGGATAGCCTACGTAAGACGTTACAGAGATATCTCTGTAAGTCAAACACATTATCATAGGACATGGCAGTTTTCAGTTAGTGCTTGACTGTACAACTGGGAACCTCTGTTCTCAGCGAGTAACATCCAACAGGCATGTCTTCGGCTAACGTCATCCTGCCCGAAGCCCGAAGAAACATATTCGAGGGAAGAAAACACAGAGTTCGTAGGTGCCTACATTTCTTTTGTTGCCTCGCTTTGATTGGTCAACTTTGACCTGCTCCCATTTAAAAATTATGACCTTCCGAAGAAAAGAAAAGTCATTTTCGTGATCAGTAGTGCCTCCCGAACACCGCCATACCCCGTTGGTCAGGTAATTTCAGAACACCCTATATACGAGGGAAGTATCAAGAGACTCGGTCGAGTCTCGCGCCAAGTACGGGCAACCCGCCGTATAAGGCACGACCCGCCGAGACTCTTTACTCGAGGCATCTCTTGTACCTGTGTTTCAACTCAAATATTTTATGAACGGCTGTATCTGAGGAAAATTTACTGATATATTCACTATAGGAATCAAGGGTTTTGAATTGATTGCTACCAAGTTCATATCGATTAGTGTATGGGACAGGACCTATTCACGTGGCGAGCGAGATGATTTTATTTCAGGTCCGTCGTCGTCGTCATCGTCGTCGTCGTCTTCGTACGTTCATCTACTTTTTTACACGACAGATGGCGCTGCCTGCTTTCCCTCCTATACCTATTTATACTCTGGATGGTGTTGGTGATTTGCGAATACACAACAGAATCAAATACACTTTATACGTGAAGCTACCGTTCACACCGAATTTCCAGATAGTATAAGGGTGCTTTCACAACGGTATAGAATTATTAAGTTTTTAATACATTCATGTGGAGAGCGCATATTTGGGTGTACGTATGCTTGTGCTCCGACATAGTTTCTCGTATTTTAGGTGACAGCTCTTAAAGATATAGGATGTCCAGGTCTTTCTCTCCGTAGTATCCTGTATCTGAATGTCAGGCGTGGAAGTACAGGGTGTCCAGATGTTGTTGTATTTATTATGTTGTTGTTGTATTGTATTTTTGTATCTAGGTGTTGTAAGTATTTAAGTCATTACATGTTTGCCAATAATATGATCTAGCACTGGCCCATCACTTTATTTGTGTTTTCAAAATTTTCTATAACGTTTTCGCTGCTCTTTTGCATTACTAGTGCTTCCGATAGTTGATTATGATTTAATGGTCATTCAACAACTTATGAAACTTTAGGTGATTCTTTATCGAGTACTACTTGGCGGGTCCATGCATTTCTTGATATAAATTTTCGTTCATTATGCCAGTCATCAAACTCAACCCAGTTCTCTTCAAAAACGAGATTGATGATGAAATCAAGGATATAATAAAGCAAGACGAAGAAACAGATGATATGTTTAGAACATTTGATGAATCCTTCAAGTCGTTAAAGAATGATTCTTTCGAAGGAGTCGATGATGAGCGAGTAGAATACGAAGAAGAAAAAGAAGACAAAGAAGAAGAAGGAGAAGAAGGAAATAACGATGACGCAGATTTACTCGTTAATCATAACGATCCTATGCAACAGATCTCGATATATTGGTATCTAATCAAGGAAAGCATCAGGATACTGCCAATGAGTTGCATAAGCTCTCAAAGAGCAAATTAATGATAAGCGATTCGCCTACGAGTTCTGAGGGTGATCGAATTAGAGTTACATGAAAGTTTCTTGAAAACTATGGTTTTGATCGGACTTTTGTTCAGGAACGTACCTGATGAGACTAACATAATCCAGAATGACATGGATATTTATAAAAACATTGTTATAATGACGAATGCACATTAGAAATACTATAAACCTGATGGTGCCATTGGTTAAGGCAAAACTGATCGAACAGCCCTCCGACGATTCCAACAAACTGATAGACTGCCTTCGTCTGCTCCTTGCATCTCGAGAAGCTAGTAATCCCAGCCACTGCAACGAATTTCTATCTATTATCGAAGAGTTGCGCGAGGCGAGTATCATTTATTAATTTCATAAAACAATCACGATCGTCACTTTTGTACATGAGTGTTGTAACAGATCGACAGTGATTTTTGGATCGGACAGGAGACTGGGTGATATAATTATCACTTCTGGTACTAACGCTGAACAATGTATAAGAATTTCTTTATTCTGCTACGTTGCGACACTTGCTGCTTTCGCTTACAGACACGGGAAGACTGCTTGAGTCAGGTGCGCGTAGCAGACACGGCACGGCCAATGCAGCCGCTGCCGCCAAGTGGCTCAACTGTCGCGCTCGACGGCGCTCCTCGAACCTCCTCGCTCGCCAGACGCGCGAAATACAAATGCTATAATAATGAGCGTCGACGTATATGGACGTCAGTCGAGTAGCAGGGCCGTGGTTACGAATAATCGTGGTCTTCCTGGTGTTGGATTCAAAGTCACTGTTGCTAAACACCACTACATTGATAAAAAGAAGCTATGTAACGTCGCCATTCCCGAGCTGGTCGCCAGACTAAATGTGTTGGAAAATGGATGTAAAAAAGTTAACGTTGGTAGAAGAACTGCGTAGACCTGCTAGAAGAAATTATCAGCGCCGACATGTTGACATCTGTGGGCTGGATGAGACCTGGTAAGCGAATCTTGATGACATGTCAGCGTATGCGAGAGAGAACCATGGTTACAAGTATCTGCTCACCGTCATCGATATATTTTTAAGTATGCTTGGGCCATGCCGACGAAGAGTAAGATCGTTAAAGACATTACAGAAGCTATGAGATCTCAGTTGACACAGGGTCGAATCCCAAAGAAATTCCATATTGACCAAGGCCGAGAGTTTTACAATTGCGAATTTAAAGATCTTATGCAAAAGCATGGTATTACCCTGTAATCAATATCCAGTAACTTAAAGGCATACTTTAATCGTACTTTGAACAGTAAGATGTGGATGCAATTTAGCATACGGGCAATCACCAGTGGCTGCATATCTTATCGGATTTGGTATCCTCTTACAGTAACAGTAAGCATCGCACCATAGGTATGACAGATGTGACTGATCGAAACGAAAAGAAATTACTACAACTGGTGTACAAAAAGTTCAAAGTCAAGTCCACACTTAAACAATCGAAGTTTAAAGTCGGAGATAAAGTACGGATAAGCAAATTTAAACATTATATTTTTGAGAAAGGCTGCGCATCTGACTGAATAATTGAAATGTTTACTATAAGTCAATTGAAGAATACCGACTCGGTGACATAAAACTCAAAGACTATCAGCATCATCCCATCGAAGGTGGTTTCTATGAATATGTGTCAAATTCCCTGAAATGTATCTTGTAGAGAAGATACTGAAGAGACGTGGAAACAAACTTTTTGTAAAGAAAAATGTTCGGAATAATCATTCTGGTAATTAACATTATATATTTAAGAAGAGTACTCTTTAAAAAAAGAAAATAGAAAATTATAAAAGAGAAAATGTTTTTTATTAATTTTATACAAATGTATGATAATATATTAAATAATAAAAATCTGCCGCAGTAGGTAAATCTGAAATCTGTCGCCTAAAAGTATTATGTAACTTGGTGTAAACGATAAAATCGTACCAGAATGAATCGTGGGAAAAGTTCTGGAAAAAATACCAGTAGAAGTATCAATAAAAGTCGTGCAAAAAATCTTGGAAAAAGTTCCGGAGAAAATCCCGGAAAAAGTCCCGCAAAAAATCCTGGAAAAGTCTCGGAAAAATTCTCGAAGAAAATATCGGGGAAAGTCCCGGTAACGAAAAAATTAAGGGCGAGAAACAACAGGACTCCTTTGATTGAACGAAGGACATCTGTATGTCGAGGACGAGACAAAAAGCTCCTTCCAGATCCTGTAAAACGTATAGAACAATGTACGGGTAGATATGCACAAGGAAGAACGGGAGAACGTACAGGAAAAATGACCGGAAAAGGTACCGGACTAAGTACCCGAAGAAAATACCAGAAAAAGCCTCGGAGAAAGTACCGCAAAGAGTGCCGGAGAAATTACGAGCGAGGATTGAAAAATTAGGGCCCAAAATTAATCTGAGTATCACTGTAGGGAAAAATCAATCTCAGATCAGTTTTGGATCTATACAGCAGACTGAGTTTATCCTTCGTAAGCCTGAGCGTAATCTGCCGTGAAACACGTAAATAAATACTGCATAGTTTTACGATACCTACGTGCACTGAATCTTATATGAAACATGTAAAAGTATCCATTAGCGATCCATCTTGTATCTAATAATTTTTACGGTAGGTATTCAATGATAATGTTATAACTATTATTTCAACTCTTAGATTCCTCGTCGATGTCAATTCCTTTATCTGGGTCCCAGCGTACGCTGCCATCATATTTTCATGGACTCTGCTTTTCCTGAACACTCCTTCCTCAAGAGGTGGGTATTCCATCGGCGCATTTTAATGCGCTTCAGTCTTGCAATAATAACATTAATCGTAAAATTAAATTAGAGAAGCATAGAAAGTATTTAGTGCTGACATAGTATGGGATCTGAGAAAGAAAAGGAGATACATGAAACGCTTTTATCGTCCACATCAAGTTACACAATACTTGTAGGTGACTGACAGATTTAGGATTTACCTACTGCGACGGATCTTCATACTTCCTACATTATCATAGGATATTGCAGTTTTCAGTTAGTTCGTGACTATTCTTAGCGCGTGACATCTAATAGGCATGACTTCAGGCTGTTCATAGCCACCAAGAAACAAAAGCGAAGGAAGAAAACTCGTAAGTACCTAAGTTTCTGTTGGTACCTCGCTCTGATTAGTCAACTTTAACCTGCTCCCATTTAAAAACTAAGAGCTTCCGAACTAAAGGAAGGTTATTTTCGTGATCAGTATTGCCTCCCGAATACCGCCATACCCTGTTAGTTAGTTAGTTTCGGAACACCCTTTATGCTGTTCCGATCACTGGATCCGGAAAATCAAGCGACGTAAATGGAATTTGTAATAAAAGGGATGATTCGTTTGTTCGGTCTACATAATTAGTACATCCGTGTGTTAATACAAGGTCTATCGAGTTTTATGATTTGAAGTTGTGATAATCTCTCAAAATATGCCTTCGGGGATCAGCAAATATTTTATTTTTAAGTGATTCCTCAATAAGTAGATCTTTTGGTAGTTTTGAAAACTCTATGAGAATCAATTTCCACGGTAAGTATTGAATAGAATTGTATTGATCGTTAATTTGATAGTTTGTTGCGTCTACATCCTTCCTACCATTTCGTTTAGCCATAAGTCTGTACTTACTCGGAACTTGTATCAAGAGACTCGGTCGAGTCTCGCGCCAAGTACAGGCAACCGGCTGTACAGGGCGCAGCTCGCTGAGACTCTTTACTCGAGTCAACTACTTATACCTGTGTTTGGAATGAAATATCTTATTAACCGCTATACATGAGAAAA
>JARQTI010000687.1:24855-35634 GCA_030142655.1 Trachelus tabidus
ACCTATATATATCGCATTACTTATAAAACCTACCGATCAGATGGCGTTGCTGCTCGTGCTAACAGTCTAAAGCACGGAAGTGCCGTGTCTCCAATAAGTGGTCTGTGACACTAGCTGAGTGTGTAGGGTTTCTTGCCTAATGGAGGGGGAGTTCCGGGAGAGGAAAAAGAGACGCGAAGCGTGGAGTGGGGAGGGCACAGCGACACATGGACGAAATTCCAGGACAGGGCCCTAATTTATCGTACTACGGCAAATGGAAGTGGTCGCAAATTCATCGCGGCGCTCTTCAAAAGAGATCCAGTGTATATAATTTAGTTGTAAAATAAAATCAGTGTCATATTTGAAAGAAATCGAGTGTATAATTTAGCTGATTCATTTCGCTTTCCGATTTTGTCCCTGCTGGGAATACTTATGCTTATAATGGGATTCCACTGTACATTCCTAATTTTAATTTCTGTGATAACTTACATATTTTATCATTGTGATACGTATTATTTGAACATAGGAATACAGAAATATTAGATTCTTTCTATGTTTAATACGATTATATTTTCAGAGGTTAGTAACAAACTTTCGGAGAATTCGTCAGCAAAGTGGAATTGTGGTTATTACATGCACGTGTGATCTTAATTCATGAAAAACTATGCCTTTTACCGCTGATGCTGCAGCTCATCAAATACAGGTATGTATATTTTATTAACCCATTCGGAGGTTTTTGGGGTCGTTGACGTGTGACCCCGAAAGCACACTAAAAACTTGGTTTCGAACCAATTGCATGAAATTTTGATGTGCAGTGCCATCGTTTTAGATTTGCCATTTTGAATTTCTGAATTTTGAGTTCAGATTCGTAGTCAGCGACTTCAAAAATTGCAGACACCATATTGAATTTTATAATATTTCTGGCAAGAAGGACTTGGGCATTAATGGGTTAAAATCTTTGAGTACCGATATGTTCTAGGCATTGCGAATTACACGCTAAAAATATCTTTTATTGTTTTCTATTTCAACAATGTGTATGGATTCAACATATATCTTGTGTAATTATTAAATTATCATTAATTTGGTGAAATTCTATATTGTTTCTCTATCGTTAACCTTATTTTTATTCTGTAACCTCCTTGGGCATTTATAGTGATCATTTTAAAACTCCAGTGTTGAAAATTATTTATAACGGGAAATTCACCCGATATTTGTATCAAGATGGAGTTCAGTCGTATTTTTAAAAATTGTACAATGTCTAACACAGCATGACATAACATTATCTGGCGAAATTTCTATAAAGACGCTATCTCTAATTCGACTAAAATGTGATACAGAGCTTCGGCTTTGCTAGAAAAAACATCCCTGAAAGGATTTTTGGCGTCTAGGTATGGAACAAAAAAAATATTAAGAAATGGCAAGTTTTCCGATATTTATCGTCTGTTTATGTTTTCAGCTTAACCATTAACGTACTGTAACGTACTTTCTTAACTCGGCACCGTTAGTGAAAAATCCGAGAACTAACCTACGTTACCTTCGCCCGTCCACCCTTCGCTTATGCATTGGCGTTAGCCAATTCTTTTCTCACCGGGAATTGACAAGCCGGTATGACCTGAGTGTTCGAGTGGAACAGGCCCAACTCCGCCAGAACGAGAACTCTGACGGAATCTACCAGAACATGCGCTAACTTAACAGATCCTGTCGATTTTTGGGACGCGTAAAATCGAGAAATGCAACCGTAGGTGCTGATTTTAGGGGTTGCGTAATACCAGGAAAAGCAACTGGCTACACAAACGGAAGTGGATGGTTACGTAAATGCACGGCCGCTCAGGCTGCTAGGTTGAGGTAGAGAGGGTCGGAGTGTAAGCATCAGGCAAATAGTGCCGGATACAGAGAGCAACGGATCGAGAACGTAACAGAACGAATCTGTACTATCAAGTCGAAACCCTTCACCAATTAATAAATTGGGACTCCTCACCTTAACTGGAGCAGCTAATCCGTTGTTAAGATTGTTAGATCTGAAAAATCAAGCGACGCAAATGGAATTTGTAATAAAAGGGATCATTCGTTGGTTCGGTCTACTTTATCAGCACGTCCATGTGTTAATAAAAGGACTATCGAGTTTTATGATTTGAAGTTGTGATAATTTCTCAAAATATGTCTTCGTGGATCAGGAACTATTCTATCTTTAAGTGATTCCTCAGTAGGTAACTCTTTTAGTAGTTTCGAAAACTCTATGGGAATCAATTTCCACGGTAAGTATTGAATAGAATTGTCTTGTTCGTTAATCTGATATTTTGTCGCGTCTAGATCCTTCTGGCTCGTTGATTTTGTTTATTTTTGAGTGCACGAATCAATTGTCACCAAGTTCAAAACTATTAGTGTACGAGATGAGGGCGTATTCACATGGCGAGCAGGATGATTTTATTTCAGATCCGTCGTCGTCGTCTTCGGACGTCCATCTACTTTTATACATGATAGACGGCGCTGACTGCTTTTCTTTTTTTTTACCTATTTGTACTCTGAATGGTGTTGGTAATTTACGAGTACAAAACACAATCAAATACATTTTGTACGTGAAGCTACCGTTCACACCGTATTTCCAGTTATCATAAGGCTGCTTTCACAATAGTATAAAATTATTAAGCTTCCGTATGTATGTGTGTATGTATGTGTGTGCTTCGACATAGTTCCTCGTATTTTAAGTGACAGTTTTTAGAGATATAGGATGTCCGGGTGTTCCTCTCCGTAGTTTCCTGTATCTGGGTGCCGGATATGAAAGTCCCGGGTGTCCAGGTATTCTGCATCGTAGTTTATCTTGTATACAGGTGTCGGATGATGAAGTTCAGGGTGTCCATGTGTTCCGCTTCGTAGTTTCCTGTATCTAGGGATTCAGCGTGGAACTCCAGAGTGTTTAAGTGTTCTTCTCCGTACTTTCCTGTATATAGGTGTCAGATGTGGCAGTTCAGGGTGTCCAGGTGTTCCATTCCGTAGTTTCCTGTGTCCTGGTGTCGGATGTAGAAGTCCAGGGTGTACAGAAAAGTGTGCAATGAGCGACGTTTTGGCGCTTCGGTCAACCCGTAGTATCATCTCTATTGTTCGCACGGTCTGAAGTACGTAAATAATCCAGCACACTCCCCTCTCTTACGTTTACTACACGTCTTCAAGAAGTTGGACACCATTAACGATGCTTATGTGCATTCAAGATTACATTTTCTTTAAAAATGTGTATATATCTTTATGAATTTCTCCAAATTTATATCAAGAAATGCAGGGAATCGCCAAGTAGTACTCGATAAGGAATCACCTAAAATTTTAATAATTATTAAATGACCATTAAATCATAATTAAATACGGGAAGCAGTAGTAATGTAAAAGAGTCGCGAAAACGTTATAGAAAATTTTGAAAATTCAATTAAAATGATGAGCCAGTGCTAGATCTTATAATAGGCTAACATGTAGTGATTTATTTGGCGTAGTAGTAGTTTTTTACACGTAAGCGTTTTTGGGGGATAATTGTATTCTTCTACCTTAAGTCTCCACCTAACGAGTTTAGAATTAGGTTCTTTCAAAAGGAATAGCCATTGCAGTGGTTTGTGGTCAGTAATAATTTTAAATTTTCTTCTATACATATAGATACGGTCAGAAGTTTTTTGTTGCGTAGACAATGGCCAGCAATTCTTTCTCGATAGTGCTATAATTTATTTCCGCTGGGTTGAGTGTTCTTGATGCATATGATATAGGAAGATCGTTTCCCATCGTTCCTTATGAGAGTATTGCTCCAACAGCAACGTTAGCTGCATCGGTCGTTAAATTGAATGGTTTGTCAAAGTCTGGATACTGTAGTATAGGTTCTTACATTAAGGCATTCTTGCATGTTTCAAAACTTTCCACAAATTCTTCTTCTCCCTTTTTCAGACATTTCGTCATTGGTTTGGTGATTCTAGCAAAGTTCTTAATGAATTTTCTATAGTAGCCTGTTAAGCCTAAGAACGATCTGATTTTTTGGCCGTCTGTGGTATAGGGAAATTCTTTATTGCTTGTAATTTCTTGTATTTGGTTTGATTCCTTCGGTCGTAACTATGTATCCTAAATTTCGACTGTCTTATGCAAGAATTCAGATTTATCCAGTTGTATCTTCATACCGGCGGCTCTGAGTCTGTCGAGGACTGCTCTAAGGTTACTAATATGTTCCTGTAGAGATGCAGAAGAGATGATGATATCGTCCACATAGACAAGGCATGATTTGTTCTGCAGTTCTCTTAAGAAGTTATCTATTACACATTGGAATGTAGCTGGTGCATTTTTTGGATCAAAGGGCATTCTTTTATATTCGTAATATCCATTTTCCATATTAATCGCTGTTTTTTCAATGTATTCTGGATCTATTTCCATTTGATGGAATCCGTGATGCTAGATCAGGGATTGTGAAGTATTGGCACCTTCCTAATTTGTCTAGAATATCTGATATATTTGGTAACGGCTATCGATCATCAATAGTTTTCTCATTCACCTTTCTATAGTCTACCACGATTCTCCATTTCTTCTTTCCACTAGCGTCTTGCTTTTTGGGCAATATGCATATAGGTGAAATCCAGGGTGAATGTGATTGCCTAATTATACCGTCTTCAAGCATTTTGTGTATTTGTTTCTGTACCTCCTCTTTGTGTATGTGTGGATACCTGTATGACTTGGTATGTGTAGGTATTTCGTCTTTTGTCTTAATTTCATGTTTTATTCTATTGGTAAACGTCAGTTTACTCTCTGGTTGATGGAGTACGTCTGTGTAACTTTTCAGAAGTTTTAGTAACTCATGTGACTCTTCGCTATTAAGGTGGTTTACGCGAATTTCCTGTAGCTCTCGTGGTTTCTCGGCTAGTTGTGGTTCCACGTGTGCTTGAAATAGTTCTACTTCATTCAAAGGTATCACGTCTTTCGTCCTTTCCAATAATTTCTCTCGACCGGAATTAAAGACGAACGTGTCCAATCCGATTTGTTGCGAAACACGCTATGTGATTTAAATGGTCTCATTAAAGCATTAACACTTTATCGTAAACGAAGCCGCTCCAAGAGTCGCCCGCAGAATGGCCGCGAATCCCCCATAGCTCATAGACGCCAACGGACCGAACAATGAAAAGGTGGGACAAGGTCCGACAAAAAGTGCTTTAATTGTGGCAAGGCTGGTCCTTTGCGTCGCGAGTGTGAGCGTCCCGACAGGAGTACGCCATCGTCGAGTAGTGTACCCGATCGCCAACCCCGTAAGGTTTGTTCTAATTGCGGGAAGTTTGGTCATTTGATCGAGACCTGTTGGATAACGAAACCCAAGGTAGAGAATAAGAAAAATATTGGTCATTTTTCAACGACGTTGCCGCGACAAGGAATTGTCATCACCATTGGGAATACCGCGTTGACCTGTCTTGTGGACACTGGAGCGGATTTTTCTCTGATACAAAGCTCTATCGCATCGAGACTGCCCGGCAGGGTCGTGTTCCGATATACGTCATTAGTTGGCATCGGCAATCATTCTGTTGCCTCCATCCAACGCTTAACGACCATTGTTACCATCAATTCTTTGAATGTAGAGGTTGAATTCTGTGTCGTGCCAGCCGGCGCTATCCCGACCGATGTATTTTTAGGGAATGACCTTCTACACATGCCGGGAATTGAAGTAACATTCAGCCGCGATAAGGTTTGCATCAACCAAAACAAACCCCTTATAGAGCATGTCATGCACGCAACCAAATTTGATCCGTTTCCAAAGATCGACTCCGACCTGAGTGAACCACGTGACCGTGAACAATTAACCGCATTACTTCGTGAATACTCAACTTTTTTCACTAGTGGAAATCAGGTGACTACTGTCACTACCGGAGAACTAAAGATCCGGTTAAAAATGGACAAAGTCGTAACTCGCTGAAACTCGTAAAATCGCTGATTTAAAAACGAATGGGATAATTCGTGATAGCTGTTCCCCCTTTTCAACTCCCGTCACCCTCGTGAAAAAGAAGGATGGCTCCGACCGCATGTGTGTAGATTTCAGGGAACTGAAGGCCAATACTGTGCGAGACCATTTTCCACTACCAATTATTGATGAGCAGATCGACACCCTTGGAGGTGCAAAATACTTTACATCACTAGATATGGCTTCGGGTTTTCACCAAATTCCTATTGCTGAGGATTCAATAGAAAAAACTGCCTTCGTCACACCGAATGGCCAGTACGAATACCTTCGGATGCCATTTGGTCTCACGAACGCCCCTGCTGTGTTCCAACGAGCGATTAACGCAGCTTTAGGCGAATTAAAGGGTCGAGTCGCACTTGTCTATCTCGACGACGTTTTGGTGTTTTCAAACACAATCGATGAGGGATTCAAACGACTTAATCAAGCGTTACAGGCACTGGCAGGTGCGGGCTTCTCCTTAAACGTAAACAAACGCACCTTCTTTAAAACATCCATCGAATACCTTGGCAAGATGCGAAGGTCAGGATGGACGAGCAGGGAATTGAAATGAAGAAGAGGTTTGATGCTGGGAAGGCCCAGATCAAACCATTCGCAAAAGGGGGCTATGTTCTGGTTCAACAAAACCCCCGGATTGGCTTAAAATTGGCCGGAAAATTCTCGGGACCATTTGAGATCCAAACAGTAGAGGCCAATGAGAGATACAGGTTGAGCAGACCTGGATCCAGACGTGGACGTTTAATACACGCAAGTCATGACAACGTACGTCAAGCACCAATTGAATGGACTAAACCCATAAACGACACTGAAAATGAATAGAACCATGATGGACCGTGTTAGAAATTGTTAATGTAATAAAATAATCACAATAAATAAGTTAGTAAGAAACCAGAGTATAGAATTTTAAACCCTACCCAACCATAAGGAGATTCAGTGGGTCGGGATGTGATCCAACGACACTGTCAGATCTTGACCAGAATGAAGAACAAAAGTGGCAAACATCCTAATATTCGATCAGCAAGACCCCTTAATCTCCTTTTGCAGTATTCTACAGGACTCAACCTAACAGGACGCAGAGCAGACATCACCAAAGTAGGCCGAGAACGTCTTACCGTCAGTCTGGCCGTGTTAGAGCGCCTGGATTTACGCATGCGCGTGAATCCAGGATTAACCCCCAAAGCGGGCCCCTCCCCTCCCTCGGAGAATGGGACTGATGTGGGTGCGACCCCGGCCTTGTGGGGGGTAGTAGTCCTTCGGACACAAAAGGAAAAAGTTAAAATAGCGATTCACTCTAAAATATATATCTTAGTGTTCGGATAATTATTAACGATTTCTATTATCGTATAGTTATCCTTCACTTCTATCACATTTCTTGCCGTAATCTCGGGTATTATCCATTTTCTGTCGTCAATTGTGGTCTTTATTTTCTTCAAGATATTTGTATTTCCGGGGATTTTTATTCTCTGAGTATTAAAATCTGTTCGGTATTTCAGGAGGAGTTCTGTCTCGTCGTTCCGAAGCAATCCGTTTTCTAGATCTATGTGCATTTTGCTTTTCTTAATACATTTGCTCTTATGAGTCCGTCATAATAATCATGGAAATTGAATAGAATGAACTCCATGGGTTCATGCTGACCGAATTCTTTAAAAGTGGGGATCTTGGCTTTTTCTCTCGTTGTTTGCTGCCCTGTACACATAGTTATTACTGTATTACTACGAAAGATCTGATATGGGAAGTTCTGTTCCGATATTATAGGTCGCATGATGGAAGCCTGGCATCCTGTATCTATCAACAGTTGCTGATTACTGTATTAATTTCTATTCGTTTGGTTTTTGTCTTTGGTCCTCGTGAAAATTCTGGCTTGCGGGTACTTCAGTTTGTTCAGCACTTGTTTCGGTCGAGAGCTGCATGTTCTCTGAATATTCTTCGTAGCCTTGAAATGTCTCCGTCTCTAGATAATAGTATCTTGTTCTTGATGTTCTATATTTGTAAGTTCTTCGGCTATGAAATCAGGGGGTCCATTAGCTCTGAAGGTTTGATTTCTAGGAATGTAATGCCGAGCATTCTGTCCGAAAGGCGAGAATGGTTTCTTATTTATTGTTGATGGTATTTTGGAAACTCCTGACATAGGTGTCACTGGGTTTTCCGGTATATTGTTATCGGGTGCGAATGCGTTAATGGGCTTCCCAAATACCTGTGAGTTAGTGGGGAATCTTTGCGGTGCCCTAGGTTGTGACGTGATTTTTCGAATCACGGTCCCAAGGCGACTCCGGTTATCGATATAGTGAACGTTCTCGATTTCTGGTTCTCTTCGGATCGCCACCCTGCTCAGAAGCTACGTTCTCGGATTGATTCGCATAGTTATGTCCAGGCTCTCGTAAGATTTAGTTATGATTTAGTGGAGGTCGAGGTGCTCGAATCTGCCGTGGGGAGATAGTCTCGACGTACCGAATTGCCCAGGAGAGGAGAGTACCGGACGGAGACGTCTTCACGGACCGGCAGAAGCCCGGGTGAAATACCGGCGCCCCGCTGGAGATGGGCAAAGGGCTGTAGAACGGGCGGAGTGATGGTTTGATATGGTTAAGGGCAGGAGAGGAACGTCCTGCCCGAGTTAAGGATGCGGTGCCCAGCTGTCGCCCGATGCCCTGGGGAAGAGGCCGTGGAGGATCTCCATATGATACGTACCGATTCGTTAAGGAACGCTCTCGATTTTGTTTAAAGGGACGACTCGAAGGAGATAGTAGAGTTATCGGATACAAGGATCTCGACCAATCAGAATAATTAGATCTCGGATTTGACTATTGTCAAAGCAGTCTGTCTCGGGGCACCGACCGAGGTGTCACTTGCTGGCTCGCGCTCCCGCGTGCTATCTGTTGATAGTTTTTCTAGCCGTGTTTCGGTACGGCTTAGCAAGTTCTCGAATCGGATGGTTCTCGCGTTTTTCTCGTGATATCCAGGAATTCTATGAATTCCTGTGGGCGTTACAGAGGTGTAGTGCAGTGCCCACCACAGTGTTCCCTAGATACAGTTCTCGGCCACCCCGGATTAGCTGTACCAGTTCCGGTGAGTTCTCCCAATTTATTAATTGGTGAAGGGATCTCGATAGACAGTTCAGCTTCGTTCTCTTACGTTCTCGATTCCTCGGTCTCTGTCTCGCGCACTATTTACCTGCCTTACTCCGACCCTCTCTACCTCAACCTAGCAGCCTGAGCGGCCGTGCATTTCCGTAACCGTCCGCTCTCGTTCGTGCATCCAGTTGCGTTTGGTGATTTTACGCGACCCCAAAGATCAGCACCTACGGTTGCGTTTCTCGATTTCACGCGTCCTCAAAAATCGACAGGATCCGTTAAGTTATCGTTCTTCCGATAGGTTCCGTCAGAGCTCTCGTTTTGGTGGAATTGGGCCTGTCCATCCCAACTCCCAGTTCATACCGGCTCGTCAATTCCCGGTGAAATAAGAATTGGCTGGCGCCCGCTTGGCTTGCGGATGTATGAACGACGGGTGGACGCCCGAAGGTAACGTACGTTGGTTCGCGAAGATGGTTCGCTTTCAGATTTTCTTTAGCTATCGGTGTCGAGTTCAGAAAAGAATAGAATTACGTTATAAGGTATAGGCTGTATGTTAACAGGCTGTGATGGGATGTTCGTAGCTCACAGTTGTCCGTACGTTGGTGCATACATGTTTGGTTGGTATTGTGCAGGATTTACAGGATTCTAAAATGACGGCTGTTGATGGCATCGGCTATTTACATGTGGCTTTCCTTGTATTGGTCGGCCTGGTACAATTGCTTTCCTATACGCCTGTGTATTAATACCTCGCAGGTTATTAATTTGTTTCTTATGAGTCACATATTCTGTGATTATATTCGCGGCTTTGTTCAACGTTGTTGGTTGGCCAAGTCTTAGCTCTGCATATAGTTCTGATGGTGCGTTTGATTTTAATACCATAATCGCCATGCTTTCTGCATAACCTCTTGCCACATGTTTCATTACCCCCATTACAGGATCTGTTTGTATTTTCAGGTCTATTCTAGCCTTCAATTTCCTGATTCCATCAAGGAAACTCAACATGTCTTCATTATGTTGTCTTCGCATTAATTGCAATTTTCTTGTCAATATTTCGCGATTCGTCCTATTTACGAATTGTTCCGTAAGAGCGTTTCTTACAAGAAAACCTTGGTAGGTGTCCGCCTCCGATTTTTTTCGTTTTCACATATGTTGTAATACTCTAAAAACTAAGCAACGCGTTTTTTCTTATCGGCCCAAACTGAATTTTTGGGGGTGGAAACCGCCCCGAAAATTATGTTACTAATTACTCATTTAACTACTTCACATATAAAAGCGGTATCCTTCATAATGAAACCAATTGGAAAAATTTCCTCACAATGAGAGATGAAAAATATGATTTTTTCAAAGTTGTCGAATGACTTTTACGGGTGTAAACTATCCCAAAATCGTTTTTCATTATATAAAAAATTGCCAAACAGAAGTAAATTCGAGCCAAAAATTAAAAAAAAATATACAGGGTGTTCCGAAATTACCTGACCCGGTGGGTATGGCGGTGCTCGGGAGGCTTCATTGATCACGAAATTGACCTTCGTTTTGTCCGGAAGCTCTTAATTTTTAAATGGGAGCAGGTCAAAGTTGACCAATCAGAGCGAAGAATTAACAGAAATGGTAAGCTCCTACGAGTTCTGAGTTTTCTTTCCTCGCTTTTGTTTCTCAGTGGCTATGGGCAGACTGAAACTAGGCGAAGCCTTGCCTCTTAGGTGTCACTCGCTGAGAACAGTCATGCACTAACTGAAAACTGCAATATCTTATGATAATGTAGGAAATAATAAA
>JARQTI010000687.1:37936-52647 GCA_030142655.1 Trachelus tabidus
TAATCGTTCCTCTTTTAACGTGAAACATTAACCATATATTCCGCGTATTTTCAGGGAGCGATCGTAACAATATGTATATCCTACATGCCTTAAATACTACACTTGGATATGCCGTGCCTTTAGACTCAACATTTCCTTCCTCGCGCATGCAATTAAAAGAAAAATATTAATAAGAAGGTTGTATAACAAGGGAATCTCGCGAGTTCAGAAATGCGGACCGTGGCACTATGTGAGGAAGCCATCTTCCGATGTTATCGCACCGCAAACGTGCCTAGAACGTGTGAACCAATAATTTCGAGGATTCACTCGTGCGATAAAACCGCTAAATTCATAAGATTTGTTCCCGCCTATCCACAAACTTTCGGCAGAAAGTAGGATGGAACAACGTGAATAAATCAGTCTACAGATATACATCAGAACGCATAATTCAGGCTAGAGGAGCTCCTCACAATCGCATCGCGCGCCGTCTATCATTCTCACAATATGTTAGATGTATACAGATTCTTGGGACCAAAAAAAGGGATACGTGTCTTCGCGTTTCTCTACTAATCCTATTTCCTATTTTTTTATTTCCCATTTAAATATTTTTTACAGTCTTCCGAATTGATGAGTACTCTATAACTTTCAAATCAGCAATTGTGATGTCTTGGAAATTTGATATGGCTATTGAAAGGACGTAAAAGTAATACTCTTATGCTTAGTCTTCGATTTATTTTAAATTTAATGCGTCAGTCCCACCACCACCCATCCTCCGGGCTCTCTCATTTTAATAATCTATTTTCCTCAGGACTGTTTATAATATAAAATTCATTGCATGACATTTTGGACACCGTGTACTAGTTTTCGTCTGGCTGAATGCGTATCCCGAAACAATTGCCGATCGCGCGGTGCACGTGTCGCTGCTGCGCCAGTCTAAGACACGCCCATGCCCACATCGGTATTTTGTCAACAAATCCTAGTGACGCTCGCTCGAGCTGTGAAACAATTGCTAAGCGCGGAATTTGTGGGAAGCTATTGCAAAGCAGCAATCTTTGGCATCCGTGAGTGCAACTCCCACTACGCTGCTATGATCCGCGGAAATCCTTCGTTCTGATTAGTCCCACTTAAATGCTTCTCATTTAGAAACTATTGCGAATTTTGGCAAACGGTTTGCGGGAAGGTACTCAGGGCACCTCCAGCCATCGCCCACTGTCCGGTCCAAAAGTAGTTCTGGGACACCTTGTATATATATATTTTTATATATTTTTTATGGGGGTAAATTACCTCAAAATTATTTTATATAAAAAATTCCCATACAGGAATGAATTTGAGCCAAAAAATTTGGGAAAAATATATGTTGCTCGCGATAATTAAATAAAGTTTACGTGTTTTTGTATTTATGCGAACAATTATTTTCTAGAGGGTAACCACCCTTAAGTATATTTTATTATGTTTCTCTGGAATAAAATAATTTTTGCGAACAAAACTAACTAGAAAAATTTTCTCATTGTGAGACATGAAAAATGAGATTATCTCAGGTGTGTCAAAAAATAGTTATGGGGGTGACCACCCCAAAATTAGTTTGGATTGTACTAAATCACAGCCGATGACTGCCAGTCTTTATATGGCTCTTCAAAGTCTATAGTGTCTTTTTCTAAAAGCTCCACGCCGTTGAAATCATTTAGATCGTGCATTAATATTTTTTAGAAATTATCAGCCAGTAGCTGCTCTACGTCATTAACCTTAGTATCCCGAATATTCATGGTTTGGAACACAAGTAACAGAAATTTTATTACATTCAACAGACTTATGGCCATGTTTAAAACTAGATAATTGGTTATGTTTCACTTTAGAGAAGATGAAACTGATGAGCTTGAACGTTCTAACTCAACCACGTTTAAAACAGCACTGAAAGGTTTTTCACGATCAGTCAGCTTTCTTTCTATAGATAAAGACGCGTGGGTCGACAAAACACTCCTCAGTAACTTCTAATTTTATACATATAAAAATAGTAAGACTTTATAGTGAAAAGATTTGAATTTTTACAATGAAATTTTTTTTTGTAGACAACATGTTCAGCACTAAACCTACCGACAATTTTTTATAAACGCATTTTTGGCTTTAAAACGGTCAAATAACCGCTAGATGGTACGTTTAGTGTTAAGGGTTATCCCCCTAAATATGCACCTTTAACGAAAGTAACCTGACGCTTTGTCAGCTCAATGTCTATAGACACTCAAATTACATTTGAAATAAATGCTTCCCAATGTAAGTCGTCTTCTAAAAGTGTCAACTTATATAATACAATATATATATTCTACGGTAACATATCAGCAATAAATTACATTTAAGGATGGTTACCCCCTAGAAAATAATTAATCATGAAAATGGAAAAACACTTTATTTAATTATCGCGAGCAACATATATTTTTATAAATTTATTGGCTCAGTTTTACTCCTTTTTGGGAATTTTTTATATAATGAAAAATAAGTTTGAGGTAGTTCACCCCCATAAAAATTATTGGATATATTTGAAAAAAATCATATTTTTGATCTCTCTTTGTAAAAAATTTTTCCAGTTGGTTTCATTGTGATAGAATACAGCTGTTACATGTGAAATAATTAAATAGGTGTTTAGTACCCCAATTTTCAGGGGCGGTTTTCACCCCGAAAAACCCAATTTGGGCCGATAAAAAAACACGAGTCACTTAATTTTTCGACTAATAAAACATATGTGAATACAAAGAAAATCGAAGGCGGACACTTACCAAGGTTTCTTTGTAAGAAATGTAATATACGTAACGTGTGCGATATCCACTTGCAGGATTCGTGCCTTCTCCTTTTTATGTTTGAAGACAAATTTATATTTCATAATAGTATTTTATCTGTCTGTGTAGTACGAATGAGTATAAGACACGAATGTGGAGTTTGGTACATGAGCCGGTAGGCGAATGCACCAATCACACGAATCTTATACTCCTTCGTACTAATTAGATACCACAGTTTTTGTAACAAATGCTCAAAGAAATCGTCGCCTGGTCTTTGTTTACAAGAAATAGCACTGTTAACCTGTCTCAAATTTATTTTTCGTTACAGTGTGCGTAATGTACGCGTTTTTGGCCTTGCGAGCGTAAAGTTCGAAGAGTCGAACTTTACACTCGCAAAACAAGGCCAAAAACGCACACTATGATGAAAAATAATATTCGCACCGCGGGCGCACAACTTTACGCCCATGGTACGAAAATAACTATTTAATAGTTTCCCCTTCCATGAAAATATTTTTAGATGCCCATAATGTCACTATCATAAGTTTTTAAGTAATTTTATAGTCATTTGTTCGAAAAATAATATTTTTGGGTGCCTTCTGGCGACATATTAAAGGATATTTTTTGGGCATTTATTACAAAAATTATATTTTGGAGATTAAGAAAGATTCTCTTACAAATAAGAAAGCTATAAGTTTTCTATAAGTGAACTATTATGCAATTTAAGTGTATTAATTATATTCAATTCCACTCAATATTTGTAACAACTAAAATACTAATTATAGGCTCCTAATTTCATTAAAATATAATACTGTATGTTATTACGACACAGTTCTATAAATATTAAAAACGTAAAATAGATAACACATTATGTTAAGTAATAGTATCATTATAGCAAGCTGGTATCGATTTTTCCGTACAAGAAACTAAATATATCTACAATTATGCTATATAATTTTTCAGTCTGTCACAAGAGAATTAAGAATAGAAAAGAAGCAAATTGGATACTTTGTTAATTATCACATAAACCCTTAGCTGCACTCGTGGTATCTAACAGACATATGTGCATTTGATTTCACTCAACACCAATTTCATTGCAATAATGAAAATTAAGTGTAGTTGACAAAAAATGGAATTATTTTACTTCGGAAACGTATTTGTAGAAATGTAAAAGTTTGGAAACATTCAATAAGCTAAGAATGACCTTGTAGAAAACGTCATTACGAAAAAGGTTGGAAATAATATTTTGAAGTTCAAGTTTAATATTAAGTTGGTTAGAATTCAATTTTGTGACAACGTATTTGCCAAATTTCATAGATCATTGGATCTTTGCCAAATTCTTGTCAGCATTGCGTAAAATCTTTATGCAATCGGCAACGAGCGACCTACATTTTTAAAAATTATACATGAAGTTATGTTGCTCATGACACCAATGTCATTGATGAAATACATACTTAATTCATAAATTATGTATAATGGAAACTGTATACTAAGAATCACCTCATTTAGTTTTCTGTCAATATTTTTCACCTTAAAATATTTTTGTATCAAGTTAACCATATGCTTCTAGCACTAGGAAATTATTACTATTATAGTTGAGGAAATTTTATCGTATTTTACTTCGAAAGCATGTTTAGTATTTCTCACAAGTTCAGCTCAAATTTAGTTGGCAGTGCTACTATGCGACACAAATAACAAATAGCTGGAGCTTCCTCACGATTGGCGTGAGGGAAATTAATCTACGATCTAAAAATACACAACCTGCAACTCCATTTAACGAAATTATTTGTTCGCATCCCAGTCTACCTTATTTCATTGATATGCAGTTTTTGCGAAAAACAAAAAATGTGTTCAATGGTTGGTAGGTAAAGTTATGAAATGTGGATATAGGAACTACGACATATGCAATAATAAAATACAATTTATACTTCTTTAACATAGAAATCCGTTGCTCACCTGAGGAGGTCACACGCGTCATAATTTTTAACGAAATGGATTTAATAGTATCATCATTTTCTTGAGGCTTCAGTGCAGAAGAACGAAGTTTTTCTAATAATGCGTCATTTATAACGTCATCCGCTCTTTTGTTGCTGGCCGACATTACGCTGAAATTAATGAATTTGTGTTTTATAATTTTCAAAAGAAGTAATAAACAAAGTTACTAAATACTTTATTTATATATTCATAAAAGATTGAATTGTGCTTGTTTAATATTACATTATATTATACATTTAATGGATGCAAAACAAGCCAAATGATAGCTAAAAATTTATTTTCTTAATTGGCTGCTTTTAATATTGGTGAGGAAATTTTATTTCTACGGAAATATCATTAATAATATTTCTACCCAAGCATTTGAACATACAAGTCATTATAATGTTTGATTATATCTATAATAAGTGCCTTTACAAATATAATACTTTATAAAGTAAAATGTAAAAAATAAAATAAATTAGGAGAAGTGGCATGCTTAGGGGAAATTCTAAGTTTACAAAGCATCAACGGGATATCATTAAATACTTGTCCGCAGTAGACCACTTGGTTAATGAGGATATAATTCAAATCTGTTTAAAATCAATTTGTATCAGTTGTATTACATCGAAGTTAGAATGAATAATTGTGCATAACACAAACCGAATTCTAAATAGAAAAATATACACGCGAAAATCAAATATTTCGTTAATTTTATATATTTTTTTGTACTTGTATAATTATATTGCTATAAAACGTGAGTTTAAAGTCTTGTCAAAAACGCAGCGCTGTAAAAAAATCGACAATAGATGAACTATCGTAGTAAAAAATTTTATAACTGAAATTATATATCTGCAAGCGTTATATTAGAGTGTAGCCAATTTCAAAAATTATATTTACTCATCGTCCGTGTACTCAAGTCCATCAATGAACTGTATGCATTCCATCGACTGTTGATTATCTTTATTGTTGCTCGTTTTATTCTTAGCGATGTTCATTTATCAGTTGTTTTTAAATATTGCAATGGAACATTAAAAGTAATTCGTTAAGGAATTAATTATAATGTTTTTATGAGGATTTTGGCATTTCAAGTTTGTATTCAAACACACGTTTATCAGCAATATCTCAGGAGGAATATTCTAAATATAAACAGGTTTATCCACATTTCGTAAACTTCATTCAAATGGAATCGCGAAACGTACGTCTGTTCGATACAACATGCATATCAGTTATGCAACAAAATTCACCCGTTCCTTCACAATGATTTCTTTTTTCTTGCCAAAAACCAGCAAAATGCAATTTTTTAATAAACTTTCATAATTTCAGTTATCTCGGAGCAGTACGAACCGCGCGTAGCGTCACTCGAACACGGTTTGACGTTTCACGCTGCCAAAACTATGTTTAAATCCGAAGTGCACACGCGGCCTCTTTATTTCTGGCACACAGTCTTCCCGGAATATGTTGTCTTTTCACAAAGTTTTTCTGCCTTCATCGGTCGCCCTCTCCAAATTTCTATATTAGTTCTGTATAGTAGAGATACGTTTTTTCATACATCATCATCAGCGACGATAATAAAATGGTTTTAAATAAATAATATTAAACATAACATAAAAATAAAAAAATATTAACAAATAATTTTGTTATGATTTTGTTACGTGCGCGCGAAAAATCAGGTTTCTCATCCGCGGTCGATATCTGAATGTTAATGGCCAATCAGGGGGATGCAGTTTCTCGCATATGGGTCCCAGACTTAGAGAAAGCACGATGAACCTTTCAAGTGGATCCATGTATAAAAGATATACTTAGTTAATAGTCCTGACCGTTAGTGATTCCACTCAAGTACATATGTGCATCCATAGCGGGAATTCCTAATTTTGCGACTATTCCTCGAAAACCCCACAAAGCTCCTGAATTCTCTCCATAGACATGTTTCTTAGCTAATCCTGACCCAGTAAATCCTTCACCTCCATGCAAAGTGTCCCGCCAAAATTTCCAACACTAATGACTTAACTTCTTTAACCATGACGTACCCTTTTCCTAGACTTTCCTTAGGTTAACCAATAATGACAATGTTCATTCCTACCGCAAAAACCCATCCCCGCTAACTAACGTTCGCCAAATCCGCCAAGACTCACTTTGATGCTTCGCCGATCCGCTAACCGAAGTTGTCTAAAATAAAAACTATAGTTCCGAAGAGGCCCGTAGCGATCAAGAGCGTCTTGTGCGGGCAAGATTACGGTTTCCGGGACGTCAAGAATTGACCAAGCATTTATTGTCTATGAACAAAACAAAATGATTTTCAAGAGTAAAAGAAAGTCAATTTCATCTTAGTTTAAGAGATACACGGCCCTTTAGAGTTAATTGGAAATATGGGTGATATAGGCATTATTGTATATGGAATGATCATGACTATAAACGCTAATCCCACAACCACGACAACAACAATAACAATAGCAATAATAATAAAAATATTAATCGACAGGCCGATGTGCTTTCTTTCTACAAAAAAAAAACTAAACTTTGAGTCATATGGCATTGGAATTCTAATCTATCCTAATCTAATAAAACCATCTCTAAACCCATGACAGACAATTGACTGAGTGCAGTCGGACTCGCTCGCTTGCCCACGAATTTATTTAACCAAACACCCCTAGTGTAGAATTGTAAATTCCGGCCTATCCTAACCTAATCTAATCATTTCTCAACCCATCACAGACAGATGATAGACAGCATCTCAAATACACTGACTAACAAAAAAGTATATAGGATAGGTTGTGGTCGTCCTCAAAGCAACGAAAGATAACAGCAAGGCCAAACGTAACGAAGAGGGGAAACTATAGCAAACTCCAACATAACACATTCCAAAGAACGGAGAGGAGGAAGTCCCACAAGACCCCGTTACAAAAAACCACAACGACAAACATTAAGAGACCATTGACCTAGGAACCGGGATGGAAGGAGGGAGTTGAAACTCCGTCCATATCCAAACGGACCAAAATCGGAAGACGGAATTAGGTACACGCACATGTCATCAACCCCCTACTGCACCGGGATAAAGGGGTGACAGGTAAGGGACCATTGGACGAGTAGAAGGGATGGAGAGGGGAAGGAGGGACTTCGTCCTTGACCAACCCTCGTCAAGATCAACAAATAGAATTAGGTGGGAACCCCATATCACCCACCACGGAGAAAGGGGAGTCAACATCAGGCCAATGGAGGTGTCCAGCAAGGGCGGACCATTCAGGAACCAGAAGTCGAGGATACACATGGATAACCTTGGAGGACGTGAAGGTTAACCATAAAGGGAGTTAACCGAATGACCTTTGAATGTCATGCCTTGAGTTTAAAGGCACATTCGTCTGGAGAAGCAGCCGTAAGGTTAACCAAACCCAAATTCGATTGACGAGCACATTGAAGCAAACAATTTTTGTCAATAAGTTTGTGTAATAATATGAAATGTTTAAGTAGTTTAATAGTCCGACAAAACCCTGGGTGGGGGAACAGCAGTATACAGGGTGTCCCAATTTTTGTTGGGACACCCTGTATATCACCTGATTTATCTCGGAAGGTACTGCTCCGATCAAGTATTGACTATAGTGTTGTGAGTCTAAAGGTTAGATCCACGAGTTTGACTACCTGAATGGATATTCGGGAGTGGGGTAATTTTGACATTCGTTTCCCGAGTGAAAAGTTGGAACTTAACTCTCGAAAAGAAGTAACAAGATTTATTGAAACAAAATGATTACTTTATAATACACTATTAAAATCGAAACTGTTATCGTGGTGAGTACGAAGGGCACGAGGACGAGGCTAGTTTTTCTGTTACCGTAGTAACACTTCACTCGTTGCTCTACTACTTCGTATGACGAGCCGAAAAGCCGTCCGCTTTATATATCTTATTGTTGGAATTTTTTAAGAGACACATCAACCAAAGGATTGTATTCTATATTTCGCCATGGTATCGGCAATGTGTCTCCTTTGTTTCTATTATTTTTTTCAGATGGAATGTGCCAGCTTAACCATTCCGTCGCTTCTGACGTAGGCACGTTACCAAATCCATGATGTGATCACAGCAATAGTGAAACTTTTAGGGTTCAAACAGGGATTTTACCGGGAACTTTTAGGGTTCAATCAAAAAAGAAATTTTTTGACCCAAAATTAAAAATGGCGATGTTAAGATGGTTGACATTTTTTTAAAATGAAAACATGACCTTTTTACAAAAAACTTGATCAGGTCAAAATGAACAACTTTTTTAATAAAAATTGTTTAACTGTTTGCGTACCAGAGGGTTTTGAAAAAACGCGATCGAAAACCGCCAAGGAACGCGATCGCGCTCCTTCAATTACGTCTCGAAAAAAGCCGAAGAGCGCGATAGCGCTCCTTCGATTATGTATCGAAAAAAAGCCGAAGAGCGCAATAGCGCTCCTTCGATTTCGTGTCGAAAAAAGCCGAGGAGCGCGATAGCGCTTGTAATATTTAATGTGGTAAACGACGGGCCCGCGCTCCTCACACTTGTTTCTTTTATACCATCATTCTTTATGCAAATGGCAGAAAGAACGGACGTCGTGTTATAAAAGTGCAATCATCATTGCTAATAACCGTGTCTTTCTAGAAACTATTAGACGAAATAAAGCAGAAGGTAAGTGTAGTATTAGCTGAGGTTTATTGAACAACTTTTAAAATTAATTTATTTTAACCCTAAGGAGCTATAATGAGCCGAAAAACTAAAATTACAAGCGTAAACGAAAAGCCAAGTTGTCCGAGTGACACCGCTGACTCTGACATCGTTCCTGTTAGGAAGAGCAAGAAACGTATTTTAAGTGACTCGGAGAGTGATAGCGATATTTCGACACACGATGATTCATCTGCAGAGGACTCGCTCAGAATAGCCGAAGAAAATATCGATAATTCTGAAGCTGAACACAATTTTTCTAATTGGAGCAAACCGATTCCATACTTTGACCTTTTTTTTTTATTTGGAACTATTGTCACTAATGGTTATCGAGACTAATAAATAATTACGCGGAATATTCGATGAGTCTTCTCGAACCATCACATTTGTATAAACTACAGAAATGGACAACAGTTACTGAATTGGAGTTGAAAGCATTCATAGCAATGATTCTAGAAATGGGCATTACAAGAAGACCCAGTATAACTTCATATTGGAGCACAAATTCAGGGCAGATACCATGCTCCAAGAAAATAATTTCAAGAAATTTTAAAGTATTTTCATTTGGTTAATAGTTCTTTGTGTTTTCCACCTAGTCATCCTAATTACGATCCCTGTGTGAGATTTAAACACCTTGTTAAACACGCTAACAGAGTTTTTAAATTATTTTATATGTATACTTCATAAGAAATTATCAATCGACGAATCCTTAGTTTGGACGTTATGTCATTCGAGTATAACTCAATACATGCCAAACAAAAAACATCAGTGCTGGGGCATAAAATTTTTGATGCTATGCGATGCTGTTTCAAAATATAGCTTAACATTTTATTGTTACAGGGGCACAAAATCAAAAAATAATAGTGACAAAAATACGTTTGGATTAGCACATAATATCGTGGTAAATTTATTAAATGAAAGTAATTGTCTAAATCAAGGATATCACGTCCTTGTTGACAACTTTTTTGGCAGTATTGAATTAGCAAGATATTTATATTTCAACAATACTTATTTAACCGGAACTATCAGACGAAATAAAATATGTATTCCCGATCACTTAAAAACAGTTAATGTAAATGAACCGAAATATTTCAAAGATAATTTAGTCAGTAATACTAATTTCAACTAAATGCGAAGATAAAAATCTACGCTACTATGCAAGACCATCATAAATTATCAACAGGTATTCGATCAAAAATATTTTAATTTATATTTATAACCTATATTCTATTAACATGTTGGATGCTGCATGGGTCATATACGACTTAAGTTTTTTGTTTTGCTTTATAATTCTAATAATTTATGTTAAAATTTCCTTCTAATAATAAACAACATAATATTGTTAGATAATGATATTTTTGGACGAAATTTGTATATTGTTGTTTATTCTGTGCTTTGTGTGTGACCTAAAGAAAAATTATCATTCAAACTTTGTTAAGAAAGTGTGACACTCAACACCTTAATTAATGAATGAATTAAATTTGATTTTTTATGAATATTTTTGTCTATTTCAGATCAAAATTTTTTAAAAACATATATAGGAGAAAGTACAAAGACTTCTAGAACAGCAGCAGCAACAGTTGACAATACCCAATCAGATTTAATAATGGAAAGTAACACATCAAATACATGCACCTCATAAGGTAAGGAAAAAAAAACTTTTGTGGATTAGATGAAAGCTTTATCATATTTTTAATTTTGTATACATATGCTAATATTCTGTTTGTACATATTACAGATTTGAATTTCAAATGGTCGCATAAAACGACACAGTTGCTTTTGCAATCCTACCGAGAAAGAGCACTTAAATTTAGAGACCCAAAATTAAAAAAAAAAAACATTATGGGCTGAGATTGTGGGAATATTTCAGCAGCGTGGATATGAGATTTCAAAAGACACATTAGATACAAAAATGCGCAATCTGAAAAAGACCCACAGAAAAATAAAAGATAATAAATCGGCAACTGGTCGCGAACGGATCAGTTGGGAATACTATGATACGTTCGAGGATATTTTTTACAATGACAAAACTATAAATTTTGGGCCCACATTATCGTCACGCACACCCTTACATAGCAATAATCCAAGTACCAGTTCTGATGTTGATGCCCATTCCGATTTAGACTGTACACAATACACATATTCATCTACATTTACATTTACTCATTCTAGTAGGTCACCATTTTTTCCAATAACTCATTTTACAAATAACATGAACTTAGATGATTTAAGCAATTCTAATGACAGTCTACCGGTAAGGTGTGCCACATCTGCTTCTGAAGCATCTTCAGATTCCGCGTTGCCATCTGCTGCTTTTCCTACGCGAAACGGATAACAAACGAATTGAAGTCATAAAGGCTTTAACTGAAAAGATTGATGAAAGCAACAAAATTCAATCCGAAAGAAATAAACTATTAGAATTACTGATAAAACAACGAACAAACGACAATACACCAGAATAAAGTTTTTATTTACATTTAAAATAACAAAGCTATGTTATTTCTTTTATTAATGGCATCCTGATTTATATTATGATATAGATTTTCTTCATTTTGTACATCTTCGTTTCCTACGTCTTCATTTTCTGCATCTTCATTTATTTCCAAGCCGTCAATCTCATTTTCATTAATAATAAAATTATGTAGTACACAGCATGATGCTATCATTTTATTGCCCAATACAAAATCGGAAATATCTAAATATTTCAATCTTCTGAATCTGCCTTTTAAAAAAGCAAACGCTCTTTCAATGACAGAACGGATTGAACTCAATTTTGTATTATATACAATCTGGGAGTGCGTTAAATGCCCATTATCTTTCCAAAGTGTCATGACACTTTTTAATAGCGGATATGCAGAGTCCCCGAGTATATGGTAACTTGGTGGTAACAGAGGATTACTGTTATTTGTCATGTCACTATATAAAGGACTATTACGAAATAGTTTGGCATCATGCATGCGCTCAGGTAGTCCAATGAAAAAATCTGTAAATCTTGCTTTGTCATCACATACCGCTACATAAAAGAAATCAAAAATTTTAATAAACTATTACTCGTTATAAATATTTCATTTATACATACCTTGTAATATTATTGAATGGAAACCTTTCCGGTTATAATAAACATTTGCATTATGTATAGGTTGTTTACAGGGTATGTGACACCCATCAATCGCCCCTACTACACCGGGGAAACCATGTGAACGTTTTTCAAAAACCTGCAATTGATATATTATATCTGAGCAATTTTATAAATATAATAATATAAAATATTATATAACTATTATAAACATACATGGGACATTTCATTATATGTTTCAGGAGCTGGCCATTTAACATATTCTGATAACAAATTTGTTAGTACGTCAGTGATTTCCCGAAATACTGTGTGCCCGGTACTTTTAGCAATCCCAAACCTGTCCCCAACAGATAAAAAGCTTTCTGGTTTTGCTAAGATCCACACACTGAACATAATTTTTTTAGTTAAATCGATTGGGGTGTTTTGACCACCCAACATATTGTTCCCAATAGTGTTTACTAATATCTATAATTCAAAAATTTTATAGATTATATATTTTATTTTGTGCATTTTAAAACTATCACTCGATTCAAAAATGTATATTTACTTCAAAACTTATGCGTGACATTCGAAAATGTTCTTTAAACAAATTATTAGTATACAGAGGAACTATAACCTCTGTATAATGTTCATTTTTGGCTCTAACACCGCGTTCTCTTATTATTAAATCATTATTAATGGGTTCTGTTAAATCATCTATTAATGTTCTCATTACATTGCAATCGAACCCACTATCCAAAGCAATTAGTAATGCTGGATCCATTTTTTGTATATTCCCGCCAGATATACACAAATGTCGATTAGCAGACACTGATTACTGATCATTGGTCACTCGCAACTGTTGTTTCACCGGTTACTCACCGGTTGTGTCGGCGGAACGCACCCATTGAGTGCACCGTAGTTCGGACCCCCCCCCCCCACACAGCACTATGGCGTCACCCCTCGCCCATGTGGCCGTCTCCTCCCTCCGCTCTCGCCCGTGTGGTTAGCTACCCACTATCCGGACTTGGTCCAAAGGCCCGAAACCCCCCACAGTAACAACGCGTTGCATGTCCCCAGGGGCCATCACAGTCGGTAATGATGCAGTGATCTTCTGTCGGTAACTTTTTTAAATCACTCTAAGGAGGTAGGTGTAACTTGGTAAAGTAGAACACGGTTTTTATTTTTTAAGAAATACCCTATATTATAAAAGTATCGTACGTATTGCCTTTTTCGATATTTTAGCTATCGATGGCTGGGTATCCAAGCCTTTAATATTTTGCCCGGGGCGAATCCTCCACATACCTCGTAGCTATCGAAATGCTGGTACCCCGCTTTTGGTCAATTCAGCGAATACGGCCGGTGTGGGGGTATCATTGTTTTGTCTGTCCCTACGAAACCTGGCACGCGTAAACTCTAAACTATTTGCGAATATGCAAAAAATTATGGTCATGTTGGAGGGGAGAAAGAGGGTGTCTCATGAGCCATCCTCGCAGTATCTTGTCAGTACCTTGGTGACAAGCGCAAGATAGACGTAATAGAGTTTTAAAAAAATAAGTGACATGAGTGGGAAAACGGGTTTAACACCAACGGTAGGTGTACAAAATATTTTTCTTCTTTCGATTTCTAGTATGATTATTTTATATAGTGTTTACCCTGTTTTTAGGATAATTAGGGGAAAAAACAGTCGAAAGCCAACGCAGCGGGAAGCATATTAAAAAAGCGATATGTGTAACAGTGTTAAGCTTGTATACTTTTTTATTTGATTTTAAAAAATTTTTCTGACGCCTTTTACCCCATACTCCTAGACGGTCCAAAAAAAATCCACGTCGTCGCACCTGCAGCCGTTACCACATAGCTACTATTACTGGAATGATATACTGAAAGCTCAATAATTTTAAGCCTGCACAGGTCGTTCATTTGATTTAAACAAATTTATTAAAAATTATGAAATTTTACAGATCATGGCACCAAGGAAGCTGAGGGTCCTTTCGGGAGGCCGCTGATGGATGGCATCCTACCACTCCTCAACGACTTCTTTGCAATCTTCTTCCCTTCCACGCAGGGCGGTATTATTACGGTTACCTGTACGTGTTGTAGCATATCGTGGTTGTGCTACGGGTGCACGCGCGTGCAGACATCCAAAAATCAAGCAACGTACACGTCTCTAGTGCTAAATTATTTTATGATGTGTAACGAAAGATTTATTAACGAGAAAATAGGTAGAAAGGTACTCTACGACGCTACACGATCTTTCGGTCACAAATG